>CAUYON010039158.1:0-58914 GCA_963573935.1 Arctocebus calabarensis | reverse complement strand
CCAGCTACTAGGGAGGCTGAGGCAAGAGAATCGCTTAAGCCCAAGAGCTGGAGGTTGCTGTGAGCAGTGTGACACCACGGCACTCTACCCAGGGCGATAAAGTGAGACTCTGTCTCTACAAAAAAAAAAAAAAAAGAAAGAAATTTTGCCACAGAGGGGAGCAAAGCAGTAGGATGGGCCATGTAGACAGAAGACAAACTTAAGACAGAAGAAATAACACAATTATGTACTAAAGGAATGATCCGGGGGAGAGTGAATAATTGATGATCCAGGAAGGAGAAATGAACATTACTAGAATAATGTCCTTGAAGAGAAAAAGTGGATGGGATCTGGAGCACAAGTGGAAGACTTGGCTTAAAATAAGAACAATGCTAGCTCATCTGTGCTGGGGGAGGTGGCAAAATTCTTCTGTAAAGGACCATGCATTGAAATATCTGTAAATATTGTAGGCGTTGCAGGCTCTGCAGTCTCTGTGGCACCTGCTGAACTCTCATTGTAGCACAAGTACAGACACAGATAATGCATAAGAGAATGGGCATGGAAAGGGGGCAGCCTGAGTT
Source organism: Arctocebus calabarensis (assembly GCA_963573935.1). Taxonomy (NCBI): domain Eukaryota; kingdom Metazoa; phylum Chordata; class Mammalia; order Primates; family Lorisidae; genus Arctocebus; species Arctocebus calabarensis. Next base: position 58,354 of record CAUYON010039158.1, on the reverse strand, counting down.
TAGCACTCAAGCAGCAGTAAACTGATCCTTAATACATGGTAAAAGGCAGAGAGGCTGACTGCTTGGAGCAGACATTGAAGGAGAGTAGATGTGATGGTGAGAGAAGATCATCCCCTGAGATGGGAAATGGGAGGAGCAATTGGAGGGGAGGGAAGAGAGGTAAGAGTTATCTAGCTGAGAGGGAGACTAAACTGACTAAGGACTTAGGATAGGTTTGCCTCTCAGTATTAAGAGTCTGCTTGAGGTTTCTAGTTATAGATGTGAAGTGGGACTGGTCAGCATGCTTTATGGGATTTTCTCCAACTACATTTGGATCCTTTTCAGACTAATGAAAGCTATAGACTTGTCAATTTCCTCCATCAAGACAACCAAGAACACCTGTGACTGAGCAAAGTTGAGTTGACTCTGCAACAAGGGAGAACATACACTATGAGAACCATTAGGCTGCTTAGTAAGAGGGTGGTAGAGTGACTCACTGTAAGATGTGCACTTGAGAGAGATTATTTGGGGAAGGTTCAGAGCAGTGGAGCTTTGCTCTCTCAGGGAGCAGGGGCAATCCTATGACCCAGTATCTTAACTCCTGCTGGGAGGAAAAGCAGCAGCACTCACTCCCATTAACCAGCAGAGAGGGATCTGTGGTCATTTTTGTGGTTTGGGCCATATTATTGTTTTTAGTCTCTACTCAAACATGATTTGGAGTAGTCTTTTTGTTTTTGTTTTTTTATCTTGATCCATGTTGTCTGATGTTGGTATTCTGTGACATCAGACACAGAGAACACCACAGCCTAGTCCTCAGCACCAGGCCAGCTCCTAGGCATACCAAGGCCTAGCTCCAAATGCCAAGGGCTGCTCTTCTTTTTCACAGTCCCTTTTCCCCAGACACACACACACAAAATGCACATACTTACATTGTGTTACAGAGGCTCCCCAAAAGTCCACGCATGGACCTCATGATTGAAAACCGTTGTCTCAGCCAGTAATTTAGCAGCCAAACTGGGAGGTTCTCAGAAACACAATGCAACTCTGGATCACATTTCTGTGGGTTTTCCCTACTCCTGAAAAAAGGTTGATTCTGAATGTTTAATGTGATGCAAAAAATGTGTTACCAGGTACATGATGTTTAACTTTGGGAGATTAAAATATCCCTTTATGCCTCTGAATCAGAAAGAAAGGAAGGGGGAGGGAGGGAGAAAGGAAAGAATGAAGGAGAGAGGTTGAAAGGAGAGCAGTAGAGAGAAAAGAGAGGAGAAGGGAGGGAGGGAGGAGGGAGAGAACTCCATTTCTAAGAACCTTCTGGATTCTTCTCAGCTGGCAGGGTTGCCACCCTAACAGACATATTGGCAGAAACAGATCTATTCCTTGGAACTCAAAGTCTACTCCTTCACTGTTTCCATCATTATAATTACATATGTGTATATTACATACACAATTATAAGTTACATAATTCTAAAATGTTCAAACCAGAAAGGACCAGACCTAGATCTCATCTCATCCAATGCCTTCATTTTCCCCTGGGAAAGCTGAGACCTGAAGGGGCAGCTTGCCTGGGGTTATGGTGCTGTTGAGTGGAAGGACAGGAGCACGAGCCCCTGGCCTCTCCTCAGCCTGTGTTCTCTCCACCTCACGGAGAAGCAGGAATTACAGAGAGAGATGTTGGCTCCCTGTGAAGAAGTGTTTTCTTATAGGCAGAGCTGTTCAGAGACAGACTGGGCTCCACGTTCCCCTTCACTGCAGACGTCCAAGCAGAGTCCAGCTGCCGCCTTCCAGGGATTCCATGTGTAGCAGTGGACTTGAGGGTGGTCCCATGTCCCTTCAGCTTTTTGAGGTCTTCCATAGACAGGAAAGCATCCACTTTACTTCTTTAAGCCTCCACTTTCACATCTGAAAAATGGAAGCACTGATAATACCCAAGTCAGAGGATTTCTATGAGGCTTAAATGAGGTAATACGGATAATGTATATAAAATGATTAGCACAGTGCCTGGCGTAGTAATAGTAACTCATCCCTGGCACATTGTAGGTGATAAATTCAATAAATGTTTTCCTTGGGAACATCCCACTTATAATCAAAATATTGCTTATTTCTCCAGCTTAAAAGATCCCCTGGAGATCATCTAACTAATGCCTCCCCATTTCACAGATGAGGAGACAGGCCCAGGGAAGAGCAGGGACTTGGTGGGGGGGCTCCAAGGCACCCAGCTTCTGTTCCCTCCTGTTGTCAGCCTGATGTCTCCTTCTACCCGCTGAGCCTAAAAGGAGCAAGGCCTACAGAGACCAGAGTCTGGGGGCCAGCAGGAAGGGGAAGAAAATTGTTTTTGCAAAGGGAATCTTTAGGAAATGAGAGCCAGTATTAGGCTCTAATTCTCTGAGAGCAGCAGAAGAGAAAGAGAAAGAAGATATGCCCAAAGTAGGAGGAGAAAGCAGAAAGGTTTCCTGAGTCTGCAGGGGCCTTGGGGCAGGGTCAGTCATCATTTATCCTCTTCTTGCCTCCTCCTCTCACCTCTAAAGCAAAAAGCCAAAGTGTGGTATGTACATTTATTAAATGCTGGGTGTAGAAATTAAAATTGCTCACCAGTTTGGCTACACTCTGTATGTATGTGAGAGAGAGAGGGAGAGAGACAGGCAAGGAGAGAGAAAAAGGAGTGGTTACCATGGGGAAGTGATATGGTGAAGAAATAAGATACTGAACCATGAGACAGAAGAGCTGCCCTGATTTGTGAGCTTAGAACTGTTTCTGAATCTCATCAACCTCAATTTGCTTGTCTATTAAGTAGGAGTAACATCATCAGCCCTAAAGAGTTTTAAGGATTAGGAAAAAATACGTAAGGGCCAACTCAGGAGACAACAATCTGTGGCAGCCAAAGGCAGCTAGCCAGAGTGTGATTTCTAACTCTTACCTCTCTGTGTCTCAGTTCTGTCCTTTGGAAACAAGGTAATAATTTCTCTTAGCCCCACTTACAGATTTGTTGCAAAGATGAAGTAATATTTAAAAAGTGAATTTTAAATTGTAGAAGATGGAATAAATATGGACATGACATCTTTGTGCTAAAATACCATAGGCAGAGAACACATGATGTGTGCTTTTAAAAGACTGGGAAAATACCATAATCTTAAAAAACAGTCTCCTCCAGTGCCTCAGATTTTCCTGAGTGCTACCTCCCTTGGTCCTCAGGCTGTTGGCCTTAGAGCAGTGCAACACAAAGTATGGTCCCCTAACCAGCCGCATTCCTATCACCTGGGAGTTTGTTAGAAATGCAATTTATCAGGCCCTGTCCCAGACCTATTGAATCAGAAACTCTTTTTGATTGTTGCTGTTGTTGTTGCAGTTGTCATTGTTGTTTTAGCTGACCTGGGCCAGGTTCGAACCTGCCAGCCTGGATGTATGTGACTGGTGCTATAACCACTGTGCTACGAGCGCTGAGCCTGAATCAGAAACTCTTGGGGGTAGAGTTCAAAAATCTGTATTTTAATAGATCTCCAGGAAAATTATAGCCATATCAAAGTTGAAGGAGTGTTATTTAAGAGCTTATTAAAATGCAAATTCTGATTCTGTAGATCTGGAGTTGGCCATCCCGTTTTCTTCTGTGCTGTTGTAATAATTTCTCCCTTTTTCCTTCTAATTACCATCATTTTATAGTTACAGGTTGAGTATCCCTAATCCAAAACTTTTGACTGTCAACATGATGGTACAAATAGAAAATTCCATACATAAGTACTTAATGCAAACTTTGTTTCATGCACAGAATTATTTAAAATGTATAAAATTACCTTTAGGGTATATTCATAAGGTATATATGAAACATAAATAAATTTTGTGTTTAGACTCGGCTCTCATCCCCAAGATATCTTATTATGTATATGCAAATATTCCAAAATCTTAAAATGTCCAAAATCTGAAACATTTCTGGTCCCAGGCATTTCAGATAATGAATACTCAACCTGTACCTTATTCTGATTTATTTATTTATAGTTTGTATTTGTTGGTATATAGAGGGTTTTTGTTGTTTGTTTGTTTTTCGCTTTGCCTTTTTTGTACTGTTCCTAGCAAATATTATCCATGTTCTTTCATTTTTTTTAAAACGCTGCCATTGCTCTAGTGGCCAAGCAGGATGCAGAGAAATACAGGGCCAGGGCGCTAGTGAATGAGCCTGGCAATGCACAGAACCACAATATGTAAAACACAGAAGGCCTGGCAATGCACAGAACCACAATATATAAAACAAGTTTCTCTGCTCCTCAAGGTTCATGTACAGAGCTGCTCTTGTCACTTAGCATTCCAGACCTCATGTCCTAAGCAGAATAGGTCCAAACTAGAAATAGCCTCTGCAAAGGGGCCTTAACTACCAGATCCAAACCCCACTCTGTGTCCTCCCTTCTACCCCTCACTGCCTCCCAACCTCGTCCCCAGGACCCCCATAGCAAGCTGAGAAGCAGGTGCACTTGTCAGCTTTTCTGCTTGTCCCAAATCCTATAGCCAGACCCAAGTTCACATGATAGATCTGTCTCCCCCCACCCCATGTGCCTTTGAGACTACGCTGTCACCTATCTTGACAGGCCATGTAGGGGATACTACTACTTTGATTGATTATTGCTGCTGCTGCTGCAAGCTCCCTTGACCCACCTGGGGCCACAGCTCTGATCTGCCACTCCCACTTCCAGCCCATGCCCTCCTTCTTTCTGCCCTCCCCCCTACATATCAGAAATAACTACCTTGGGAGTCATATGGTTGGTTGCCCAACAAATGAAAACCAATCTTACTTCTTTGCAAAGAGACTTGACAGTGCATTTCAAGAGCCAAAATATATTTATATCTCTTGATCCAGTAATCCTTCTTCTGTTGAATTATTTATATAGAATAAATTCCCAAAGGAAAACAAAAAAGTTTGTACACAAAGGTCTTCTGTGGAAGACTATTTATTCATTCAATAAATATTTATTGAGGGACTCCTACATGCCAGGCACAGTTCTTGATGTATAATCATGATAAACAAGATCCCCACTCTCCTAGAGACTATGTTATAATTGGGAAAAAAGACAATAAACGCCTGTATAAATAAGAAAAAACATACATTTACTAAATTTTCTGCAGAGAATTAAAATAAAGATCTGTGATAGAGAATAACTAGGTAGCTACTCTAGGTTGAGGTTCAGGGAAGGTCTATCAAATGTCACTTAATAAGGTGACATTTAGGCTGAGAGTCTCTTAACAAGAAAGAATGGCCATATGAAGGTAAGGGAGAGAGCATTCCAGAAAGGGAAGCTAGTGAATGTAAATACCCAGTAGGCCAGGAGATAGCAAGAAGGCTGATGTATCTGGATCAAAGAAAGCAGGTGATGGACAATGAGGTTGGAGAAGAGAAAGGGGCTAGATCAATCAGGGGATGAGGCCAGACTGCAGATGAGAACAGGGGCAAGGAGACCTGAAAGTGGTGACATTTCTTACCACTTGTTTTGGTGAGAAATGAAAGTAGCTTGGATTAGAGTGGGAGAATGGAGATGAGTCATGGATGGATTCAGGATATTTTTGGAAGTGGGACTGAAAGGATTTGCTAAAGGATTTGGGATGGGACCAAAAAAAGCAGGAGAACTAAGGATTATTCAGGGATTCTTCTCTCGGGCTACTACAAGTGCCATTTATACTGCTAGAGAAGATAGGAGAAGGTGCACTTTGAGGAAAATAAGGAAAGAAGATGTTATGGGCTGAACTGTGTCTCCCAAAAAGATACGTTGAAATTCTAATCCACAGTACCTCAGCTTATTTTAAAACAAGGTCGTTGCAAGTGTGTTTAGTTAAGGTAAGAAAAGGTTACACTGATATAGGCTGAGCCCTTAATTCAATGTGGCTGGTGTCCTTGTGAGAAGGGGGACATTTGGAAACAGAAACAGAGACACACAGAGAGAATACCATATGAAGACACAAACCCTGCAGAGACGACAGCCACATAAAGACAAAGGCAGACGCCAGAGTGATGCAACACAAGCCAAGGACCGTCACCAGGAGCAGGAGAGAGGCACAGAACAGATGCATGCTCGAAGGAGTCAGTCCTGCCAATGCTTTAGTTTCTGCCAGAGAATTCTGAGAGAGAATAAATTCCACCCAATCTATACACTTTGTTACCACAGCTCTGGCAAACTAACACAGAAGCGAGCTGGAGCATTGCACTGCCCTGAACCCATTGTCACTCCTCTTGTGGCTCTAGAAATATAGCAGTGCCTTCAGTTTGTTCAGACTGTTGGACAGACCTAAGAGACCTTCACATCAGCTGTTCTCATGCATGGCCCACTTCATTCTTTGCCCAAAACAGCTGATCTAAGCAGAGCCACCAATCTTCTTGTTTTTCTATGAAGGTGCCTATATCTCATTCTTTAGATTTCTTGGGTGGCTGTCAGATGCTACCAGGAGACAGAGCCTACCACATATTCCCCACTGAAACTACCATGACATTGCTATTAGTTCTGTAAACAAACTCTATCATGGCCCTCTGTCTTGACTGGAGAAGAAATGGAGAAACACAGCACCTCTTTCCAACAAAATCTTCATTCAACCCTGATCTAATGACAGAGCTGAGAGTCTCAGGGCTCTTACTACAGCACCATACAGTATAACGTGCATGTGTGCACAGGCACACACACACCCATGCATGCCTACATGCAGGGGAATCAAAGATGAACCCAACACACCTTCTCGTGGGATTCAGTCTATTAGGGGAACTGTAACATGCACCCATAAGATGAATTTGAGGCGAGATAGTTCCTGCTGGATGCAGTGGGGGAAAAGGCTCCATGAGGAAGGCGACCTCTGAGCTGCAACTTGAAGGATGACTAAGATTTTGGATACACTGAAATAAAGCCATTTCAGAGAGAAGAAGTTATAGAAGTAAATGCCCAGCAGTGGGAGTTAAGAGAGGTATGGACAGAGCCCCTTAGGTAGTTTGGTAGTTTGTTTGAATGACACAAAGGGAAGATAAGGCCAAGCCAGACCAAAAATGAAAAAATATATACAGGTTTTCGATTTTATCCTGCAGGAAGTGAAAAGTTTTGAAAGTTTCTGAACAGGACAGCAGCATGGAGGATGGATTAGGGAGGGCAGTGACTAATTCTCAGTGAAACGTGTTCTTCATTTCCTTGCGTCATTAACCCTGGTCCTTTTAAGGAGAAAAATAAAACAAAAACCTTCCAGGACTTGCTTTCTTTTCCAGGAAACCCCTGCCCTTTGGAGCCTATCATGTTCAGTTTATAAAGACATCCAATCCTGGTTTTTACTATTAGCAAAGGGGCCTTGACACAGCTGCCAGTCCCAGGACCCTACTCCCAGCTCTGTGGCCCTTGGCTTCAATAGCCTGATAGGGCTGCTTGGCCCATTTCCCTGCGACCCTGAACATGGCTCTCTGGAGAGCGAAGGAGATGGGCCTCCTTCCAGTGCAGGAGGACCAAGTAACCCTTCTTGCCTCTGATGAGTCCAGCCACAAAAACTCCGTCATGGGCCTCACTGAATTCAGACCTGGAGCCAAATGGGAAAAATCCAGGAGGATGTAAAGCCAAGAAAACAGCGGGTTTGGATTCAAATTCCAGCTCTTCCGCCTTCCCTTTCTCATCTTGAGACCTCACTTAGGCCTAAACTGTAAAATAGAAACAAAAGCCCCTACCTAACAAGGTTGCTTGAGAAGATAAATGATAGAGATTCGTTAGCAAAAGTAATACATAGCAGATACTTAATAAATGTTCCTCCCACCTCTCCCCCAACATTTCTGTGTTTCTTCACCAATTAAATGTGATGGGGATTCAAAGGTAAAGTTCCCAAATTTCTGTCATCTGCTTCACACAGGGCCAAAGAGAGAGCAGAGGGTTTTCATCTGAGTTCTGAAAGTCATTTCTACTTTTATTATTTTCAACAATGAAAAAAGTCACAAAGGATCACTTACTAGTAATACACATTTTCACACACTTGGGATAAGTCTATATCCCCTAACCTCTAACTACTGTCTGACTCAGTTTCCCCATCTGTAAAGCAGTCTGAAGTAGGGTCCCCCTCACCCCATCTCCTCTGCAACCGCCCATCAGATTGGGAGGACAGCACCCAGCAGAGGGCGCTCCGCATGTAACCTCTCAGCCAAGGCCCTGGAGAAAGGCAATAGGCCAAGGAAAATTCTAGTGGAAAAAATGAAGAAAGGATGCCAGGTTTATGAGGCCCAGACTTTGAAAAGCAAAATTGCTGAGTTGTCTCCTGAGTTAGGGAAAAAGAACACCACAGCTGCCTTGAGATTTCCAGGGAACTATTTGCAAAAACTTTGGGCAAGGCTGTCAGGGTGTTAGCAGAGGGAACTTGGGATGCTCCAGCTAAGGTTCCAGTGCCCTGGGAGATGAGATATGGAGTGGGGCAGTGTGCACCTGTAGTGGGGAACATTGGGGTCATGTGGGCTTAAGTGTGAAGTGTTTGTACACTTTTGTGTGCACTTGTGTGTATAATCCCGTGAGTATTTATTGGACATCTTCTATGCTGTGCTGGGGACAATGCCAGGTGATGGGATGGAACAACAAAGTAACAGGAAATTTCAACTCAGAGCACAGGCATCTAGGAGGTGGCTTATAAGGCAGTTCAGACCACTGGCTTTGTGGTCAGGCAGCCTGGTATTTGAGTCTAGCCACCCACGAGCTATGTGATCTTAGAGATTTCTCTGATGTTCATTCTCCTTAGCTGTAAAATGCAAATATTAAAACCACATCCTAAGAGCTAGTATGTGTGTATCACTGTTCACCGATGGTCTCTATCATGTGTGCATTGGGTCTGCATCTGAATGAATGGTTTGTAAGCCCAGGTGGGTTACATTTGGGCACATTCATACATCTGTTTATGTTATTTTTACAGAGTGCCAGGCCCTACCAGAGGCCACAGATAGTGGCCCACAGACATGGGTTTTTGGGAATACCCATTTGTTTGGGGTTTTTGGGGGCTCTACTGTAGAGCATTAAAAGTCAAGACATTTCACATAAAAATCCAGATATCCCATTTCTTTTGAAACCTTGGATGAGCCGGCCACCGCACAAGCATGTGCATGAGTGTGCCTGCCTACCACAGCCTCTGCTTCTTGATAGATGTGTCCTTCACAGGGGCACCCTCCCTCCTGGCCAGTCTCCAGGGCTGTCCTTGGAGGGGTTCCAAGGCTGCTCAGGAGAGCTTGTGTGCAGACATGTTCTCTGTGAAAGAGAAGCAGGACCAGGCAGGAGCTGGTGCCAAGGCCCCAGGCCTCCCCCAGCAGCTCCAGTTTCAGCAATCACAGGGGCCAGAGAGAGCTATGGATCCTGCCCAAGGTTCTCTGGCTGTGTAGTGAGACGCTGGTTACGGAAGATAGTAACTGAGGATGGCAGGTAGACAGATGGCTTTTCTTATTGATTTGATTTAGCTTTTAAAAAAATGCCACAAGATCTGAAATGATTAAAATAAGTGATCTCCCCAGAAACTTGCTGGGAACATATTCTAGGATTCTTATAAAAACTAGCAAAAAGTCTCATGATAAAAGCTAAAAACATATTTGTTTTGAAATATGCTTAAATATATTTAGGGAGGACATGTATGAAAGGTAGGATCAATATTTTCCTAGTATCCCTGGATTCTCTTATGATGTTGATAAGTCTCTTAACAGATATTTACTGCTGCCCCCCACCCCGACTGTGTGCAAGATGAAGGTGGGCACCTAGGGGCCTGCAAAGATGTATGTGCCCTGCTCCTTGGCCCTCAGCACAGTCTTGTGAAGAGATATCCAAGGAGAAATAAAGGCAGGAGGAAAGAGACAGGGCCTCACTGAGACATTTCAGGACTCTCAGGCACCAGAACATAGAGGAAGAGGCTTCTGGACCTGGACTTGCCATGCAAGCTTCTTTCCCTCTCTAGGCCCCCATTTCCCCTTTTGTAAGTCAGAAGAGATGAGCAAATACCAGCCACACTTTCACAACCCTCTGGGCCCCTAGTTTGGGCATTCTCTGAGGGAGGGAGAGCTGTAGCCCTAGTTCTCGGCTTCTTGCTCCCTCCCCACATTCTTTCTTGCTCCCAAGTCTTGGCTTGTGCTGGGATTTTGCCTGGCTTGATCTCTGAAAGAAATCCATCGGAGGAGGTTTTTCACATAGCTTCCTTAAAAAAGAAAGAAAAAGAAAGAAATGGAGGGAGGGAAGGGAAGGGAAGGGAAGGAAAAGAAAGAAAAGAGAGATTGATTTGGAGTATAAAAAGACCATGTCTCTACGGGAAATTTCCAGCATCTGGTACAGGGGTTCTTAGGACCACCCCAAGTCCAGATGGGGAGAGTAGCCCTTTCCCCAGAAGCAGAATTTAAATGACTAAATGATTAAACTGGTTCCCACTGAAGTCATTCTCCCATTTTGCAGGTGAGAAAAATAAGGCCCAAGGATGAGAGGGCATTTCCCCACAGTCCTACAGTCAACATCAGAAACAGATCTCCTGGTTTCTGAGGAAGAGCTTTCCCCACTCCTTGAATTTTCTCAGGCTGAGTGGTCAGGGTGAAGTTAGAGGAGGACAACCAGACTGCACCCTTCCTCAGCCACCTACTGACTGCTGTTGAGCTACAACAAGTTATTCTTGCTCTGCACTAGCCAACAGCTGGCGAACCTGAGCCTCACAACCTAAGTGTGAAGGAAGTGTAGTAATTCTGCAGCCCAACAAAAACCCCAATGCAGTGTATTCCCCTTTGGGAAAGTCTTTGTTTCCAGAGGCTGTAAAAGAAGGAACTGACACAGAGCAAAACCAGTCTCTTAGATCAGGGCCCGTGGGTGGCCGGAGATACCAAAGAGAAGCAATGGGTTAGCAGCATTAACATCTTCTTCATTGTTGGCATCTTAGAGCCTTTCCTTATCAAAGGTCCATCTACCAGGCTTTTCCCCATGAACCACATCACCTGACCATGAGTGTCATTGGCTGAAATCCCCATTGTACCTTCCAAATGGCCAGTCCCATAAATAATTAGAAAAACCCCAGGGACAGCTTGGTGTCTATAATTCAAATAACCTTGGAGTGTTTAGTTTCTTTTCTCAAATTTGGAAATCTGTTGAGATAGGGAAAATCACCAGACATAGAAAATTCTTTCAAAAAACAAACCCAGATTTCTTTCCAAATTTTTGCTAGAATTCTACTTCTAACTTCATAACACCCGGAAGAATCTAGGTCAAGATACTTAATAAATGTTTTCTGATGGTTAAAAATTGTATTACTAGTATCTTTCATATTAGTCATTTATTACACAAATATTTCTTGAATTTCTCATTATTCTATGCCAGGGATACAATGAAGAAATCAGGCACAGCTTTACATCTATGACTTTAATTCATTTAATTTCATATATTCATGTGGTTTCATATATTCCTATAATTTCATATATTTATAATTCTAAGGGAGCAAAAAGAAAAAAACCTGTAAACAAGCACATTTTTTAAATTGCCAGTTATAATATGCGTAATAAGAACCAAGATGGAAATTAACAGAAGAAAACTTGGGATGTTTTTAATCATCCAACCAAAGCAAAAACATAAGATATGATATGTTATAGTTTTTACAAGATCACTTGGTCTATTTCATTGTTAATATCAGTACTGTGTAAGGTACCTCAGGGAGAAATTGAATTTGGTTTGAAGAAACCTGTCCCATTAGGTCTTCTAATCTGGCAGGTTGCTGATAGCTTGTGATCATCTGTTTAATTAAATGTCCTGGTTCAGGAATCAGAAATTATCAGGAGAGATTAAGATGATGCTAATAGTCTTTGCTGAACACTGCGGTGAGTATGACAGAGACAAGGCATGCTGCTGGCAATGAAAAGAAAGAAGATAAGGGGAGACTAGGGTAGAGGAAGTAATAGCCATTCTGGGCTCCATGTGCTAAGGGTTGTTGACAGACAGGAGCATGCCCAAATGGCTGTCATTAGCTACTGGATTTATTTACCACTTCCCTTCACATTATCTTGCAGACCATCTTGGAGGTGGTCTTCAGACTAGGAACTTTGTCTCACTCACAGTTGTAATCTGGGTCCAGGATTACTGCCTAAACTATTATTACAGGTGTTCAGTAAATACCTGGGCAAAGTCAATGAAAATGTCTGCAGCAACTGTGACCCACCCTTCATCCTTTTTGCTCCCTTTTCCCCACATGGAGCCTTGCCACCCCACAGATTGGACTCTCAATTTCCTTCTCTCTCAGCTTCCCTCACAAAAGACTGTCCTTAAAATGTGAGTCACAATCCTGGAGATCTATATCTAGTTAGATGTCAAGAATTAAGGAGCTGAAAAGTGGGCTGGCATAAAGAGATGGGGAATGAAGTGGCCCCACATCACCTACTTGTACCCCAAGGCTAGAATTTTGTAAAATAAGAGTGTCAGTGTGCAGAGGATCCTAGAGGATATCTTGTCACCTGATCAAGGAGGAAACTGAGGCCCAGAGTGGGAAGACAACTTGAGGCTTGTCAGTGAGGGAACTGGACAAGATCCCAGCTTCGTCTGAACTTTAAATAAGGCACATGAATTTCAAATTATGTGCACATGTGGGGACCTAGAGGCCTAAGTCAAGGTGGGAAGGACAGAAGCTCAGTGCATGTGTTCCTTACCAACTGCTCTACTCAACAGAGCATCTCTTCTTCTATCTGGTTTGTGAACTTGGGCTCCATAGGAGAGAATATTCAAAAGCATGCTCCTATGCCAGTATAAAGTTTGAAAATCTAACACATTCTATGATCTTTGTTATTTCTGCTTAAAAAAACAATTAATGACCTACTATTTCTTGAATTAAACTTTCATTTATTTAGCTGTCTCACATATACACATTAAAAAAAAATTGATTTAGTGGCCAGGAAAACAAAGCAAAACAGAATACAATTCTTCTGACTCACAGTGCAGTGCTCCTACCAATTTAACACTAGACATTTCAGGCAAGGGTGGAGAGAAAGAAGATAATTCCTTTCATTCTAATACTAAACTGTCAAATGCCTTATCATTTTTCTATTCTGAACTTAGCACGGATTATAAATCTCTACTCTAGGAAATAGGGCAGGCCTCCAGGTGGTGGGACACCCAGAGGCAAGGTCGGGGGTGAGGGGCAGAATGTCACTTGTACTGTATCATCTTCCATACAAAATGGCTTATACCTCTCCATTCAGAATACTCCAGGCCATTCAGTTCATTGCAGGAGCTACAAGCTCAAAAGGCTACATGGCCAGGCAATCAACTTCAATGTCAAGGGTCTAACAGCTAAAGGAGTAAGGGAAAAAGTGGAGAAAGAAAGCCTTTCCATGCCTCTGAGAACAAGTCAAATGTATTATGTATGGATAAGAAGAGAGAGCCAGACATCACCTACTTCCCTGTGTTTATTTTCTTGTTCCTCAATCATGACCACCAGATCTGAGACTTTGACCAGATGGACTATTTCTCTTTTCAAACTTATTTTTAGGGGAAAAAAATTCTACGGGGGAGAGATGAGTGGCCTCCAAAAGGTTTTATTTCCTTTCTGAGTCAGGTTCAGCCTCACTGGGTTCAGCTTTCAATTTCTGTAGCCTCACTGGTCCCTAACTAAACATTCTGAGATGTTGTCCTTCTATTTCAAGAGCCCCCAAAATTAAGCTGAGTAACTACAGATAAGTTTTTGGTACTTTCCAAAATTAAACTATTTCCTTTGGTAAATTTCCAGCAAATGAGCTCATTAATCTGAAAACAGGATGTGGCACATGAAGACAGTAAGGTCAGATTGCCTGCTCTTTTCACTTACACTGGCATAGAGCAGAGAGGAAGGGTGTGGGGGAGAGAGGGGAGACCAGAGAATGGCTTTTAGAGACCCTAAATCCTTGAGAAACTTCACTTCATGGATTGGACTGAGATGTAATGAATTTTTAAATTAGACACTTAAACTCTTTGAATCCTTTTCTCTTAGAATTAAAAGGCCCCATAGTGGCCACCTCTGCCCAACCAGCCACAGATTGCAGAAATTCCCTCTTAGAGTGTCCTGAGACTCCCTGCTCATCCACAAGCAGGCAGACTCCATGGTCCTCCTTTCACCAGCAGGACACTCCGTCCTGCAGCATCAGCCTGTCCACCAGAAGTTGAGGGACAGGAGCTCCGCCTCCAACAGGTAAGAGACTTATATAAAGCCCAGGTTAAAAAGCAACATAAACAAAAGAAGTTAAAGTTAGTTCTCTGGTCTTAGAATCTAGTTGGGTGTCAAGACATAAAGAGGAACACATAATGTGTACATACATAAAGAGAATTTAATGGGTGCCTTTGGGTAGTTAAAATAAAAACAAGGCAGTCAGCCTCACTCGTCCAACAATTATAAAAGGCTTGAGCCAGCACAGTGTAATCCCAGCACTCTGGAAGGCGGAGGCAGGTGGATTGCTCGAGCTCAGGAGATTGAGACCAGCCTGAGCAAAAGTAAGACCCTAGTCTCTACTAAAAACAAAAACAAAAAACTAGCCAGGCATTGTGGTGGGCACCTGTAGTTCTGGCTGCTTGGGAGGCTGAGGCAAGAGGATGGCTTGAGCCCAGAAATTTGAGGTTGTGTGAGCTAGGCGTTCTACCCAAGGTGACAGAGTGAGATTGTCTCATAAAAAAAGAAAAAAGCATAAAAGTCCTGACGGAGAAGGAGCTTTTATCAAACTGGTAGCTTGCAAAATTAAACGTTGTTTGTACCTTTTAAACGAATATACTACCCCCAAACTGATTCATAGGGAAGTGTGTCTGTGTGTGTGTGTTTAGACCACAACGGAAACTGTTCCTAGTGGCACCGAGTTTTGTAAGAGCACAGCACCTGGAACCGCTTAGTACTATCTCTTTACTGGCGGATGGCGCTAAAGTGTGGACACGCCAGGTACTGTGCCGGGCCCTTTGCAGAGATCAAGGAGGCTAAGACTCAGATTTTAACTAATTTTAACCTCATCCTCCATCTCGCTTTAGGGTTTCGGGAAGGCAGGGGACCAGGGTTTGCGCTTCTCTGCTCAGGGAACATTTACTGAGCGCCGGGCACGTGCAGACTGTGCACGAGGTGCGGGGACGCAGGGCGAACAGAAAGTGTTAGTTACTAGGGGGGGTCCACGGCCTGCGAAGCAGGAGACCGGGCTCACAGCCTCAGTTTCCCCTCGAGAGGCGCGCCCAGACCCAGCCGCAGCCTCCGGAGCAGGTCCCCTGGCTCGGGTACCGGCCCTGCCTTCCCAGCTTCCGCCACTGGATGCACCCCAGCGCCCCACCGGAAGCTCCCGGCCGAGCGGCGGAGGCTACAGAGGCGGGGCGGAGGTTGATCGCCTGCCCCCGCGCAGCCTCGCTCTCCCGCCGGCCCCGGACGCCCCGGCTCCCGCGTATTCAGCCCGGGCTCCCCAAGTGCCGGCTGCGCCTCCGCCCGCCCTGGCACCGCCCGGGCCCTTCCTGCGAGCGCTCGTCCTGAGCAAGGGCGGCCACTCCGCACTGCGCCCAGCGTTGCGCTTGCCCCTGGAGAGGTGGCAGTGGGGGAGAATACAGTCACCCATCCTCGGTGGCAGGGGAGAGGAGCACAGGCAGGCAACCTAGCTCTGTGGAGCCGGGCGGGCACCAGGGATCGCAAAGCCAGGCTGGGGAAATGGGGGCAAGCGGCGCAGAGAGACCCCGCTCGTGTGGACCCTCGTGAGTGAAGCACGGAGATGGGGCCGAGGCAGGTTCAGAGTGGAAGAGAAGAGAGGCAGGAAGATCAGGGATGCTGTGTGAGGGCTTCCCCTCCCCTGGGTGGGGAAAGCGGGGAAAGTGAGGGATTCCGGAAGGAAGGCTGAGAGCCGGGTCAAGTGCTGGCCAGAGGGCTGGTTGGATAGAAACTGCGGCAGGCCCAGGGCGTTTAGCAACCGCTACGTTTATCAGCCTGGGGAGATGGTTCCCTGGAGAGTCAAGTGCTTGTGTAGGCGATCTTTTCTAGAAATTCCACTGCTAAGTGAGGTGACAAGGAATTTGAGATGAGGGTAAAGAGAGTTTTAAAGCATGTATGTTAGAGCTCAGGCTCTGGGGTCAGGAGTCCCCACTTAATAGCTGTAAACCTTAAATACTTTGCCTTATTTCTCCCTTCTGTAAAATGGAGATGACGATGATTCGTATGAAAACTAGATGAGATGATGTCTCTAAAATTAACACAGCACTAAAAAGTGTGCCAATTACTTTCCTCTTTTATTATTAGAGCTACTTGGGCATATTTTGATGCTGATGGGAAGGGGCAGGTAGAGAGGAAGGCACCGAAGACAGGGGAGAGAAAAGAGACCGGGGCTAAAGGGACCAGAGGATGGGGGATAAGCCTTGGGTTCCTCTTCTATCCCAAATCAGGGGGAGGAGCAAACAGGTGGGGATGCAGGAAAGTTTACAGGTTTGGGGTGAACAGTTTGAGGGAGTGACCTGATGGGGTTGAAGTGGGCCTGGAGATTTGCTGTAAGGGTCGAGTTCCCTATTTACACTGCTGCAGCTGAGTACTGTGCCTCTTAGCTGGCAGCCCTGGTGGCATGCCAGGAAAGGTGGGCAGCGGAATTTATCTAGGGTCAGATGACAATGTCTGACCTTCCTTGTCCAAGTAAAGTTGATAGATGTGAAAACATTGTATAAGCATAATTTACCACTTTAATCCTTTGCCCTGATTTTGAGGAGCTGGAAGGGCTGTGGCCATCATCTGAGTAAAATGTGGAAGCCTTTGGAGCGCTTCACTTGGGCTATACACGTACCACACCTTCACTACAATCTCATTAAGTCATCACTACAGTTGGGTGAAGTAGATATTACTGTCCCATTTTACTAAGCAGAAACTGAAAGGACCATAAAGAAGGGAAGGATCCCGTGCCCCAGGACCCACAGCTAGTAAATGGTGGACCCAGGGTCCTAATTCAGATCTATCTGCCCTCAAAACCCATGATTTGAAATCACTCTGAAAGTTTGCAAAGCCCCAGTTGCAGCCCCGGGATAAGCTGGCTGCTGTGATCTCCATCCCATCTCGGGCTCTACCCAACCCCCGGGTCTCTCTTGTGTGGATGGAAGAACACAGAGCTTGGACCCACACAGCCCTGGTATGAATCTCCTGGGATGAACTCCCACTAGGCGCTGTGTGACTTCCAGCCAGGCTTCTTACTTCTCTGACTCTACATATGGCTGCAGAATTCCCAAAAGGTGGTCATGAGGCTTTGGAGGGAAAACGTTGCCCAGCACACAGCAGACTTGCCAAGAGCCGTTCACTTTTCCTGCAAATGTGGATCTGTGTCAGTCACTCTTCACTACTGAGACCAGCTGCCATGGTCTTTCTTGCATAGATGCTTTGTTCTCCTCAGGGCGGGGAAGTGGTATAGCACCTGACCCAAACATGTAGCCATCTATGACTTCCTGAGTGGGGTGCTGGGGGAGGGCCCTGAGGAGTCTGTGGTCCTGAGGCCTTGGACTTCAAAAGGAGGGAGGGCCCTGTGTCATCACCATGACTGATGCGGAATGCCACTGAGAGTTGGGTTATCGCAGGCCTTCCTGCTGCCTCTGGTTGCCTCGGCCATAGAGTCCCACAATCTTACACCTGTTACAACTCCTTTTTCTACAGATGGGATAATTGGGATCCACTGTGAGGAAGTGACTTTCACCTGAGGTCACTTAGACTCTGCACAAGGCCTAGAACTTGAATTTTCAGACCTGCCTTCAGGACCCAGGGGATTTCTACCAGAAAGGAGAGCACCCCCACTGAGAGCTCCAAGCTGCACGGAGGTGCTGGAGACCATAGGCAATGGCCAGCAATCCTCCCTGATGTGCCCAGGGAGGAGGTGGAGGAAACCGGCGGCAGCCTCTGATTCTCAGACAGGGGAACTCTAGCTGTGGTTCCTGAAAGTCTCTGACACAGTTCTTTTTCTCTTGACTGGCTTTCTTTCTCTTCTCACTTTAAAAAATGACTGGACACTCCTGAAACCTTCAGTCACCATCCAGGGGATTTCTGTCACCACAAGGGTAATTCCTGTCGCATCCCTTCTGTGACTCAGCTGTGACGTTGAACCATACAAGCCAGAGAGAAGAAGATAAAAATCATCAGAGAGTCTTTCTCAGACCCAAGCCAGAACTCACCTCTCCTCTTGTCGTGGGCTCCACGGGGCTGGTCCCCTGGCCTGGAAGAACTCAGACGGACCGTCTGGCCAGCCTGGGACCCCAAGATGGCCTCCAACTCAGCCGGCAGCCCCCGCCCAGCCCCTGATGAGAATGAGTTTCCCTTTGGATGTCCCCCCACTGTCTGCCAGGACCCAACAGAGCCCAGGGCTCTCTGCTGCACAGCTTGTCTCTCTGAGAACCTGAGGTGAGGGGCTGGGAAGACAGTGTAGGGTGGTGAGCATGGGAGGAAGGCCCGGATGGGAGGCAAGGGTGAGGAAAGTCAACTTTGGGAGGCAGGTGACTTCCCCTCTCTGGACTCAGAATTGTTAGGAGACCCACTTAGTAATAATCAAAAAATGTTGTATGATAACAAATAGAAACGCTTGGTAAACAACAGTTATACAAATATATGTCCTTCCACAATATTGCCCATCACCTTGTACTGTTTGCTGGGAACCCTTTTAAAGGGGATGAAGGTAGATAGCTATAGACAAGATATTTATTTATGTATTTACTTATATTTAAAATATTAATAAACCAGAAAGGTTTAACATCAATACTATCATTAGCATCCCTCTTGAGTAATTGGGGTAATCTCAGAACAGCCTGGAGAGGTAGATATCATTATTATTCTAATAGAGACATGAGGTCACCTTGCCCCAGACCAGTTTCCTGGCAAATATGTCCTTAAATGACCTCTCATGCAAGTGACCTTTTGTTTGGGGTTTTACAGCTTGAGAAAGTGGAAAAACTGAATGAGGCTAGTGAGAAGTTCAAACATGGGAGACAAAAGGGGGATGTGAGAAGAGGGGGTAGAGGTCGTGAAAGTGGAAAGCTACCTGGGGGGTAGGGTAGAGGAACAAAGCTTGACTGCTTTGCCTTCAAGCTGATCATTGGGGCTTTACCTCAGGCTTTGGTGGCCGGTCTCCTTGCTCCCCTCCATTCTTCTACAATCTAGAAGAGGAGGGTGGAGAGGGAGCTGACCAGAGGCATACCTGGGTCACCCCACGTGCCCTCCAGGTCCTCATTTCCCTCACCTGTAAAATGGGCTGGGTCAGTAGCTCTCACTGTAGATCAGAATCACTTAGGAGATTTGTAAAAACACAGGTGCCCATGTATGATCCCAGTCAGAATCTAACACGCACTCCTGATTAGGAACCTCCAGGCTAGATGTTGCTGAGGCTCCTTCTTGTGCTAATAGGCCAGGATCATATGTAATTACTAAACAATAAGAGACCAAAACCAAATAGAGGATGCTGAGAGGAGCAAAAATAGAGTTACACATCCAGTCTCTCACCTAAACCCTTGGGGTCAGATGTGTTTGAGAATTCAGAGTTTTTTAAGAATAGAAAATCAGTGCATTATGTACTTCTGGGGCAGGGGTGGAGTAGCATCCTATAATCAAGCACATTAATGTTTCTGCAATGAAACCTGTAAATATTCATACTAAGGGGGGCAAGCAAGGGCTATAATAGCTTCCTGTCAGTTCAGGCCAGGTCTGGCTGCCAAAGAAGCTGCCTGCAAACTTTAGAAAAACACCGGATGCTCCGTGCTTTTGGAGGTTTGGGAATGGTGACTCTAGGAGGGTGAACCCACATGATCAGCAATAACAGCTGCCATATTGGGCAAACTCTAGGCTTCTGGAGCTGTCAGGAGAGTGGGCAGTGCCAGGACATTGCAGTGCCTCCCTCAGGGATTTGTTCATGTTTTCTCAGGAACTGTGAAGATCAGATCTGCCCCAAATGCAGAGGGGACGATGTCCACTCTATAAGCTCAGGAAAACTTCTGACTCAGGAGAAGGTATGTTGGCACAGCCAGGAAAGTGTATGTGTCCATTGTCTTGTTTTCTAGGTTGAGGCCAAGTAGGCAGCTACCCACTTGGTCTATGGCAGGCACTTCCCTCCTTGAGTTGGGACTGAATTTGCTTTATAGGCTGTAAAGAGACTGATGTTCATAGTGGTGAAACATCTTGCCCAAAGCCACCCAGCTGGTCTGTGATAGCTTTAGGGTAAAAACAGTCTGGACCAGCATTCCACAAACTACAGCTCTGGGGCCAAATCTGACTCACAACCTGTTTTTGCATATCCTATGCACTGAGAAGAGTTTTTATATTTTTTTAATGGTTGAAAAACAAATCCAAAACAGAATGATTGTGATACATGAAAATTATATCAAATTCAAACTTCCCATATCCATAAATAAAGTTTGTATGTGGTCCAGGGCTGCTTTCTCCCAACAGTGTTGTTGGTGAATACTTGCAAAAGAAAAGGTATACTTTTCTTGGTGAGGAGGGTGGTGAAGCAGGTCCTGGAGCCCTGACAGTCAAGAGCACTTTCCTGGGGTGTAGGGTCTTAGGCTGGAGAAGATACAAGCAAAGACAGAGACAAGCATTCCAGCCAACCTGCTAAGGTCAACATAAATACCTGGAGTACGAACCACCAGTCACACTCCTGCCCAGTGCCCCATGTCCAAAAGCCAGGCCAGGTCCTCAAAGACCAGAGCATCTGCGACCAGTTACTAATGATGGTGCTGCATTTACAGCGGCTGGTAGAGGAGCACTTCATTCAGCTGAAAGTGACCAGACAGAGGCGACAACTGGAAGAAGAGAAGCACACCCACTCTATCCGTGAGCAGGCAGACTACCTGGACCACTTCATATGCAGGATGGCCAACTTCCTACAGTGTGAGGCCGAAAGTGGCCTAGAGTGCCAAGTGTATCTCCCTTGCCCGGACTCTAGGGGTGATGTCAGAAGTGAGCAGAGGGCCCAACCCTCCAGGAAGCCTGACCTGCTAGTTCCCCAGCTAAACGACTTTGAATCTGCCTTTGTCAGCCGTGACCTGTCCAACCGTGGAGCTGATATCTCCGTCACATACCATTCAAGCTTCCAGAAATACATTGCCTACCAACAAGACAAGTTCCATGAGGACAAGAACACCTTGGGCTTCATTAACCTTGGCACTAGTGAGAACAAGCTCTGCATTGATCTGATGATTGAGAGGTTGGGGCAGAGTGACATGAACCACATTGAGGACATCTTGCTGCAATACTCTGACTGGAGAGGGCAGCCATTCCTGCGGGAAGAAGTGGCCCAGTTCCTGACCTACTACTGCAGGGCGCCTGCCCCACTTGATCCAGAAAATGTGGTGGTTCTAAACGGCTGCTGCTCTGTCTTCTCCGCACTGGCCATGGTTCTGTGTGATTCTGGGGAGGCCTTTCTGGTCCCCACTCCCTTCTACGGTGGCTTTGCCTTTAGCTCCCACTTGTACGCAAAAGTTGAGCTGATTCCTGTTCACCTGGAAAGTGAGATCACTGAGACAAACATCTGTCCTTTCCAGCTCACTGTGGAAAAATTGGAGCAAGCCCTGCTTGAAGCTAAAAGTAAGGGGGGAAAGGTCAGAGGCCTCGTGCTTACCAACCCTCAGAACCCTCTGGGTGACATCTACTCCCAAGACTCCCTGATGGAATACCTGAAATTTGCTAAGAGGCATAACCTGCATGTTATCATAGATGAGATTTACTTGCTGTCTGTGTTTGATGAATCTATCACATTCCACAGTGTTCTGAGCATAGAAAGTTTGCCTGATCCCAACAGGACCCATGTAATCTGGGGCACCAGTAAGGATTTCGGCATCTCCGGCTTCCGCTTTGGTGCTCTATATACCCACAACAAGGAGGTAGCCTCTGCTGTGGGCTTCTTTGGTTACCTTCACAGTATCTCTGGCATTGTCCAGCACAAACTATCTCAACTGCTCCGTGACAGAGAATGGATTGACAGAGTGTACCTGCCCATCAATCACTCCCGGCTGCGGAAGGCTCACAGGTACATCACTAACAAGCTTAAGGAGTTGGAGATCCCCTTTCTCCATCGTGGCGCTGGCCTGTATGTCTGGATCAACTTGAAAAAGTACCTCGACCCATGTACATTTGAGGAAGAAGTGCTCCTCCATCGCCGCTTCCTGGACAACAAGCTGATTCTATCCTGTGGCAAAGCCTACATGTGTAAGGAGCCTGGCTGGTTCCGCCTCGTCTTTGCCGAAAAGCCCCTCCGGCTAAAACTAGCCATGCTTCGGTTCTGTCAGGTGCTCCAGGATCAGAAGCAGGCTTGGATAGCAAAGCAGCTGGAGAATGAAATGAAAGAGTAGGTTGTCATTACTGCTCAGGAAGCCACTGATGTCTGAGTTTCTGGTCCAGAAGGCTGGGTGTTGAACTGGTGCTGCAGCTGAATAAATGGTGGGCTCCTCCCAGAACAGTATCACCTGACCTGGTCATCAGCCTCATTCAGCTGAGCATCTGAATCTTTGGACACTTGTGTCTTTTTAGTCCTTGCTAATCAATGTGCATGCAAAATGTTTTTATTGGGGTTGGAGTGGGAAGGCAGGCACTTGGGGGGGTAAAGGAAGCTTGCAGGCTCACGTTTAAATGGACTAACTTTTATATTCAGTATCTAATAAATCCCATATTCTCTTAAAAAATACTTGCATCAGAGACATCAAAGCTTTTCATATCTGACCCTATCACAGAAAGAAAAAGTTGGCCAACTCCTAATCTAGGCAGTTCCTTCTGTTCTTCTTTGCCTGCAGACAGGGAGAGGCCATTATCAGCTCACCTTATTGGCTCTACCAACCTGTGCTTATAAGAACAAGAGATACTTTTGGAGATATGAGGGGCCAAAGAGACATTTTTAGGAACTACAGTTCAGAACTCTGGCCCTCCCATGCTGGAAGGGCCCTCAGGTTATTTGTCCAACCCATAAGTTCCCGTGTGTCATCCAGACATGTCCATTCCTACCGTTTCATAACAAAATGATAAAAAATTAGGAAAGTTTATATAAATAAGCTTATATAAAGCTACATTCTTTCCATGTATAATGTCAACTGTTACTCTGAGATTATATCCTTCCTATACATGTTTTCATATAAATGAAATGATGTGATAATAGGTGATAGTTTTGGTAAAGCCATTACTACGTAAAATAAGAAAAGATAGCGATCTCTACGTTAATCTCTCAATTAAAAGAAACAATTTGTATTGGCCCATGAATCCAAACAGTAGGAATCACTGCTCAAAACCTAAACCTTTGGTTTACACACCAGGAGACTCACTGGGCAATCTCAGTGCTGTTCTCGCTGCTCAGCCATCCTCTCTGCCCTGACTGGGAGGTGCCCAGCGCCTTTTAGCCAAAGCTCTTAACTTGCAACAAACCATGGTCCAGGGACCAGAGGCCTGGTGTCCAGGGATGGTTCTGTGTAATTCACTGCATGGCTGAAGGCAACTCCCAGGTACTGTCACTCCATCTGTAAAATGAAGAAGTGCGAAGCCTTTCTGGAACCTGCAAGTCCACACCTTCTTGCTTTCCTACTCAGGTCCTTCTCATTCAGAGAGTTTGGGGGAATTTTCTGCCCCACCCAGAGCCTGTTTTAAGAGTTCTCCCATCCTCTTCTCAGCAGCCCCTTGACCAGAAGGCCCCCAGGGAATAATAATCAGCATCCTGTGCATTTTCCTAGAACTTTACTCTCTGTAGAATGGTACACTTTTCATGTAGTAGCTTCTGTGCTTCCCTGCTTGGCTGTCTTAGTGGATTGGGCGTGAGGCAGGAGCAGACTCCTCACACTTGTGGGTTGCTGTGCCCCATTTGCAAAAAGATGAGCTGGGTGCTTCCTAGGGACCCCACCTGCTTGCACACTCCAGAACTATTGTTTTTAACTTGTTTTATTCTTTCCTCTAAACAAAATTAATAGATAGACATGCATGGTACAAATCTCAAATGATATAGGTAAGAGATATTTTATTATATCCAGCGGCTTTAATTTTTTCCTCTTTGTTAAAGTGGGATCAGATGAAAGCAGAAGAGCTCTGATGGAAAGGGATCGTGGAGCCCTGTCCCCTTAGTTACCCCACTTCTTTCTCCTATCCCAGCCTCTGAGTGACTCTGAGGACTCCTAGGGCCCTGCAGAGCACAATTTGAAACTTGCTGCCTTGAACCAAATGACCAAATGAAAGGACTCCAATAGTAGAGTCATAGGCACCCTAACCGGCTGTGGGTCAGGAGAGGGTGCTGCTACATTTGGGGACAAAGGGCTCTTAAACGCAGGCAGACATCAAAGAAGCATCAGCCCCCTCCCTGCTGGCTTCCCCACCACATGCAGCTGTCACTGCAGCCCTGGTAGAAAGCTGGGGGAGGGATGAGTCAGTAGTGTCATCACCTCACAAAGCCATGTAGGGGAAGGACCAGGGACGCCTCTGGCTCCTGCCCCTGATGGAAACTTTGGGGGACTTTTAATCAAAGGAAAACAGCTGATTGTAAGTCACCACTTTGCATATGTGGTGATTCCTAAGTCTGCCTGTGTGTCTGGAGCACTCTAGAAAGTGGAGGCAAGGTAGAGGCCTGGAGACTGCTGAGCTAAGCCCAACAGCCCCCATCCTTAAAGATTCTCCATGCCATCTGCTTATCGGCTCGTCCCGACCGTCTGACTTCATTAGATTAAAATTTTCCTAAGAAGTGCCTGGAGCACAGACCTAACATAAGACGCAGGCATTAAAGGATTAATGTTGACCTAGTTAGATTGTGCTTCTTGCCTGGAATGATCTTCCTAGAGAAGTGATGATGAAATAGAGGACTCAGTGGTAGGAAAATAACCTTCAATCCTGTCTGCTGAGTCCCCGGCAAATGGGATTGTTTCTCTCATCCTCTTCTCCCTGAGGCCTGCTGGAGAAGGTCAGAGGCCAGCTGGCATCTGATGCCAGTGGCTCCTAATAATGCCCTGGCTTTTTCTAGTATCAGAAAATGACAGGACTCTAAGATGTCTAGTTCCCATTTGTAATGGAGTCCTGCCACATGGCTCTGTGTCCTTCCAATGGCAACGTGCTCATGACTCCATGAAGTAGTTAACCCCACTTTGGAGGGCCATGACTATTGCCACATTTTTCTCTTTATTCATACTAATCTGAAGTCTGTCTCCCTTGAGGCCACAAAAGGCAAGTCAGCCTCCTTCCCTCCAAGTCAGTCCTGCCTCTATGGAAAGACACTGACCACGTCTCACTTGGAGTCTGTCCCTGGTCTCTCACTCACCTGTATCTCTCAAAGTATGAGACTTGGAAATGAATGCCCGAACTCTTATACTTCTAAACTTGACAGTTTGCATGTGTAATCTTGCCAATCCCATGACATCCTTTGTGGTGGCGATATCCCTATTTTAGTAATAGGGATATATGGAGGCTCCATGAGGAGGTGTGCCTGACTCCAAATCACATAGGGAGCAGGAGGCAAAGCCAGGCCCCAGCTCCTACCCCCCAGGCTGGTGACCTCTTCTCTGTGCTTCCTTCAAATGGGGGGTCACCCCTAAATGTTTTATGCACGTTTAAATAATAGTCTTAAATGCTAGAAGCAACCACGTGCTGTGGAAAAACAGGAATGGGCAAGACCAGCAAAATCAGGCAGGACTTTCTGGAGGAGGTGTCAAGGGAGCTGAGCAGAGCCTGATGGAGAGGAAACTGGCCCGGATACAGAGGAAGGCAGGAGCGCGTGACCAAGATCCAGCCCCAGCTGAGGCCCAGGCAGGCGCAGCCACTCTGGGCATGCAGCAAGCACCTCAGCTGGCCCCCCAGCCCAGCCCAGCAGAGTGACTGGGCTGCTAGACCGTCTTTGTGCTGCACAGAGGTGGCACTCATGCTCCCAATACCCTCTTAACACACATCCTTGGAAGCCCCTCCCCAGACTCTGAATGGGGGCCCCCTGCCGGGGCCCACTGAGACCCTACCACAAAGGGCCTGCGTAGCCAGGGTGGTGTGGAACATCATACACCCAGAGGCTTCTCAGATCCAGACAGAAGAGTGAATGTTCCCTCAGGGCTGGGAATCTGTTTTCTGGGTTTCTGTTTCCTCCTAAGAGGAAATTCCACTGTGAATTTTATTTTTAGCAATTTGCAGGCAGCGAGACCACTCGCACAAGGGCCTCTTATGGCACCAGATGTACACCAGGGTTGGCCCAAGACAGATCCTGTTTCTTCCTCTGCAAGGTGCAGGTGCACCCTGAGCCTGGTTCCCTCTCCTTCCCCTCACCCCTTCAGGTGAGGCCACCCTTGGTCAGGGCAGGGACTCAATGGTGGGGAGGAAAGAGCCTGGGCATGGACTTAGGCTCCTGGGCTCACCCCTGCCTTGCCTGGCCGCCTCCTGCAAGTCATTGACCACCCCTGAGCTTTGGCTTCCCCACCTACACAAGGGAAGCAGAACCCTCCTAGCCCCAACCTCCACCTCATATGTCTGAGGATCTGATGGGATGGGGCCTGCATAAATGCCAGGAAAGCAGCAAGAATGGATCGCCCCTGCAAGGGCTTGTCACTATGGCAGAAAAGACCCAGATTTGCTCAGCTTCTTGGCTCACAAGGTTGGTATGACCCCAACTAGGCCATTTACTTGTTTTCTCTGTCAGTATTTTTTTTTTTTTTGAGACAGAGTCTCAGTTTATTGCACTTGGTAGAGTACCGTGGCATCACAGCACTCAAACTCTTGGGCTCAAGAGATTCTTTTGCCTTAACCTCCCAAATAGCTGGGACTACAGGTGCCTGCCACAACATCTAGCTATTTTTAGAGACTGAGGTCTCACTCTTGCTCAAGCTGATCTCAAACCCCTGAGCTCAGGCAGTCCTTCTGGCTCGGCCTCCCAGAGTGCTGAGATTACAGGTGTGAGCCACCATGCCTGGCCTCTCTGTCAGTGTTAAGGTGAAGCTGATCCAACCCTGCCTGCCTCAAAGGATTGTCACAAAGATCCTATGAGAAAATTAAAAGTCCCATATAAGACAAGATGTTTAAGGGACTTAGACATTTAGGGATGCTTTTTACCTCCTCGAGGAAATCCAATGGGAAAATGGAGTTTTATAGAATTAGTTATTAAGAATTTGAAATGTTAAGAACTAAATGAGGGGCGGCACCTGTGGCTCAGCAAGTAGGGCGCCGGCCCCATATACCAAGGGCTGCGGGTTCAAACCTGGCCCCAGCCGAGCTGCATCAAAAATTAGCCGGACGCTGTGGCAGGCGCCTATGGTCCCAGCTACTTGGGAGGCTGAGGCATG
The DNA here is from genome assembly GCA_963573935.1 of Arctocebus calabarensis. Lineage (NCBI taxonomy): Eukaryota > Metazoa > Chordata > Mammalia > Primates > Lorisidae > Arctocebus > Arctocebus calabarensis. The sequence continues at coordinate 31,196 of CAUYON010039158.1, read as the reverse complement.
AGAATCACCTGAGCCTAAGAGCTGGAGGTTGCTGTGAGCAGTGACTCCACAGCACTCTACCCAGGGCGATAGAGTGAGACTCTGTCTCTACGGAAAAAAAAAAAAAATTAAATGAGGCATGTATAAGTAACAGCCATTGGGGTTTGAGGGAGGCGGCTCAAGAGCAGGGCTTAATCCATAGGAACAATATAATAGCAATACAACTGCTAATGGCTAGCATTTGTTAAACACTATGTTAGGCAGAATAATGTCCCCCATTATTCAGACTGTTCCTAACTGAATCCCCAGAACCTGCAAATGTCACCTCAAGTGGCCCTGTTTCTTTGCTAGGGCTGCCACAACAAAGTGCACAGACCAGGCCAAGCACAGTGGTTCATGCCTGCAATCTTAGCACTCTGGGAGGCTAAGGCAGGAGGATCACTTGAGGCCAGGAGTTCAAAACCAGCCTGAGCAAGAGCAAGACCCCTTGTCTACTAAACATAATAGAAAAAACTAGCCAGGTGGGGTAGGTGCCTATGGTCCCAGCTACTTGGGAGGCTGAGGCAGAAGGATCACGAGCCCAGGAGTTTGAGGTTGCTATGAGCTGTGATGATGCCACTGCACTTTACTGGGATGACAGAGTGAAATTCTTTCTCAAAAAAAAAAAGTACACATACTGAAATTTGTTTCTTCCCAATTCTGGAGGCTAGAATTTCAAAATAAGGTATTGGCAGGGTTGGTTTCTTTTAAGGCTGCTCTCCTTGGTTTGTAGATGGCCTGCCTTCTCCCCATGACTTCACCTGTCCTTCATGTTCAGATTTCCTCCTCTTAGGAGGACTTTAGTAACAGTGGATTAGGGCCCCTCTAATGACCTCGATTTAACTTAAAGATCCTGTGTCCACATTCTTAGATGGTAGGGGTGATCCCCATATGAATTTGGGTTGGGGAATACTGTGTCAAAAGAGACTCTGCTGATATGATTAAATTATGAAACCTGAAATGAGATTATTCTGGATTATCTTCATGGGCCCAAGGTAATCCCAAGGGTGCTTGAAAGAGGGAGGCAGGAGAGTCAGAGAGATTGGAAGATGCTCCGCTGCTGGCTCTGAAGATGGAAGAAGGGGGCACAAGCCAAGGAATGCAGGCAACCGCTAGAAGCTGGAAAAATCCAGGGAACAAACTCTGCCCTAGGGCCTCCAGGAAGAATGCAGTCCTGCTGATGTTTTAATGTTGGGCTTCTGACCTCCAGAACTGCAGATGATAAAGTTGTGTTGCTGTGTCTTTTCAAGCCATTAAGTCTATGGTATTTCGTTACAGCAGTAATTGGTAATGATACTAGCACGTGCTGTGTTATCTCATTTAATTCTCACCAAAACTCTATAAAGAAAGGCACCACATTTTAAGATTGCGATAAAAAAAAAAAAAAAAGAAGGGTGCCATTATTATCCCCACAGAAAACTGCAACAGGGAGAGATAATCTCCCTGGACCATGTGGCTATAGGTGAAGTGACAGAAATGGGCTCTGAACCCCAACAGACTGTCTCCAGAGCCCACACTCTGAATATTCATACCTCTGAGGGCTGAATGACTGAGGGTGGGGCTCAGGGAAGCCTGGCTGACCACTTGAGGGCCCCCAAGTCTGCCCCCTCCTCCAGCAGCCATTCAAGTTCATAGTTCACACCTGCACGCGCTTCACAGGAGACTGACCTGGACATCCACATGGTGTTTTAGCACCAGCCACGGGCTTTCACTGCTCTCACAGCACCGGGAAGGGTCAGCTGCCCAAGAACACACCCCTCCACCTCCGGGGTGATTCCTAGATTTCTCACTTTCACTTTTTATCCCTTACGATTCTCACTTCAAGCTTCAACCCTTAGAACCACAGAGGACTTGGATCATGGACTTGTGGGAAATTGCAGGGCCTAAGAGGTTACCCCAAGTCCATTTGCCCAGGAGCTGGGTTCAGGCCCTCCAGCATTCCCACAAGTCAAAAGCTACCTGTTGGGAGATGCTTTGTCACTGACATCCTGAAGCCAGCACAGTGCGGTTTCCCTGCTAAGGCCGCCTTCTGCCTGCCCCGCATAAAACATCTGTTTTCTATTCTTTGTTGGGAACAAATTGTCCCTAAAGCCCAGGGCAGTGGGGTGAGGAGCCTTTTTGCTGGGCTGTGCTCTGTGTCCCAAACACACTGTACTCATTAAGCCCACAGCTCTCTGCTTATTTTACTTTTAAAGAATAATAACTAGTGTGGCTTTGTATTTGCTCAGCCCAAAAGACCTCTCTCCTCCCCTCCTTTCATTCTAATCCCTCTTCACGTGGCCCCAGGAGATTAGTCTTTCAAAATAAAAAAGCAAAGCTCTTGTAAAATGAAGATATTATTTACGTACAGTAAAATTCACTTATTTTAAGTGTATAGTTAGATGAGTGTATATAATCATGTGACCACGTGTCAAGCATTTCTGCTGTGGATGTGGTGTCCCTGGTGCCCTTGCCAGACCTTCCCTCTCGCCCACAGCCCCCAGTGGCCACTCATCTACTTTCCATCACTACATTTTTGCCTTTTCTAGAATCTCCGAAGAATGAACTCAAGTAGTGTGCAGCCTTTTGTGTTTGACCTGTTTCATTTAGAGTAATGATTTTGAGGTTCATTCACATTGTTTATATCAGCGTTTAATTCCATTTGATGGCCAAGTAGTGTCCCAGCGTATGGATTAACTACAGTTGATTTATCCTTTCACTAGTTGGTGATGTTGAGGTTGCTTCCAGTTTGGGCTATTATGAATGAAGCTGCTATGAACATTCACATATACATCTCTACAGGGACATAGGTTTTACTTTCTCTTGGGTAAGCTCCTCAGAGTAGAATATATGGAGCGTATGGTAACTTTGTAAGTATGGTGTATAAGTAAGTTACTTTATCAATATGGTTTAACTGCATAAGATACTTCCATAGATTTTTCCAAAGTTTCTTTTCCATTGTGCAGTAATACAGGAGAGTTATCACTACTCCATCCTCATCAAGACTTGGTATTGTCACTCTTTTTAATTTTAGCCATTTTGGTGGGTGGATAGTGGTATTTCATTGTTGCTGGTGGTATTTACATTCCTCTGATGACTAGTGATGTTGAGCATCTTGCCATAGGCTTGTCATTCATGTATCTCCTTTTGTAAAGCATGTTCTCAGTATTTTGCCTGGTTTTGATTGGGTTGTTTGTCTTATTATTGGGTTGTGAGAGTTATTTACAGATTCTGGGCACAAGCCATTTTGTGGATATGGTCATGAATCACATAATGATGTTTTGGTCAACGACGGACCACATATAGGAGGATGGCCCCAGAAGATTATAATGCCATATTTTTACAGTACCTTTTCTGTGCTTTGATACAAATGTCCTTACCATTGTGCTTCAGTTGTGCACTATTCAGGACAGTAACATGCTGTGCAGGTTTGTAGCCCAGGAGCAATAGGTTATATTATATAATAGCCTCGGTGTGTAGCAGGTTACCCAGGGGTAGGGAACCTGCGGCCTTCTGATCTCAAGATTATTCCTTTTAAAGCACCAAAGGAGGCAAGAAAAGCTTCATCTTTCTCTGCTGTATCGCTTTTAATAAAAGGATTTCTTCTGTAAAATTTGGATCCAGTCAAAAGGCTGCACTTAAGGACCTACAAGGCCCCAGGTACTTAGAAGGTCCGACAATCTAGGTTTGTGTAAGCAGCTCCATGATGTTCATACAATGACAAATCGCCTAGTGGCACATCTCTCAGGATATATCCCTATTGTTAAGTGACACATGATTATATATGTTCTGGGAAAAAATTTCTTCCATCTCTCATGGCCTTATTCTCTGTTCCCACCTCCCGCCATCGGCTTATTCTTGATAAGAGAAGAATTTTGTGTAGTGGTGCTGTTTCCTAGCTCTCCCTCCTTGGGCAAATACCTTCCCCTCTGTAAGCCTCAGTTTCTTTATCAGTAAATTAGGGGGAGACCCTACCCTGTCTTCCTCACAGTCTTATAGTGAGCCTGAAGAAGAATTATGACCATGAAGACATATAGTAAACCCTTCAGACCTAAAGATGTTGACAATAATGTCAAGTTCTTGTTACTATGATCCTCCCATGTCCCTGCTATCGGACTGTGTGGTATAGGGCACACCCTGGAAGGGAAAGCTAGGCAGGGCATGCACACCTCAGTCAAAGATAGATGGCCAGGGAAGGATGCAGATGGGCATTGTGAGAAAGGGAATCCCCACGGACCTCAGGAAGATGGAGGTGTTTACTCATGCAGCCATGCTCTGAGTGTCTCCTCTGTGTGGGGACTGCCCTCAGCACTGGCAACACAGCCATGACCCTCACAGAGCCCTCAGACCAGTAGGAGCAACCAAAGAGTGAATGATGATTGTGGAATTATGCAGAATGCACCTTGACTGGAGAAATAGCAGTGCTACCCAGAATCACAGACGAGACTCTTTCAATCAAAAGAGTCTCCCCTGTTTTGAGAGGTCATGGAAGGGGGGAAAGGAGTCAGCCAGGCAGAGGGAACAGCATGTACAAAGTCATGTGGCCCAGTCTAGCTCTTTCCCTTGTAGTTCCTGGTGCATTGCAGAGAGCCCTAGGGGTGGCCACAGGGATTCCTATAACATCCAGTGACATAGTTACTATTTCCAGGTTCACCCTGAGACGAATGAAGCTGGAGTTGGGTGCCCCTTTGCAGGTGTTGGCTGCACCTTTAAGGTAAGTATCTGTGTGCGTGAAAGGAGATCTGTCCCCTGAGGCTCCAGACCTCTGGTCTCTCCACTCCAGCCCCTCCAGGATTTTTCCATAATATCAAGTGACCCTTCTGGATGTCCCTCATACTAATGACATTCCTAAGCAACAATTCCCATTATTAAGTCATCGTACTACTCCAGGGAGTTCTTCTTACTGTCTCACCTACGCATTAGTGTCACATCACTAATGTGACCCCACCCTGATGCCTCTCTCCATGGTCCTGAACCATCATTGCACTCAAGGGCAGGGCAGGATCATTGCTTCAGAGACTGAGATGCATGTGGCTCATCTTGGGATGGCTGATGCCAGGGCCCTCCTCCCGAAATTCTCTCAGTGCACAGAAAACCACTTCCCCTTTGCTGGGTGAATGGACACCCAGTGCTTGGTGACCTACCCCTCCCTATCCCTCCCTCCACCTCTGTTTTCACTGAACCCCCCACTCTCTTGGCAGGGGAGCCCACAGTCCATGCAGGAGCATGAGGTCACCTCCCAGGCCTCCCACCTAAATCTGCTGCTGGGGTTCATGAAACAGTGGAAGACACAGCTGGGTTCTGGCCTCGGGCTCGCGCCCATGGCCCTGGAGCAGAACCTGTCAGACCTGCAGCTGCAGGCGGACTTGGAGGTGGACTGCTACCGAGCACCCTGCTCGGAGAGCCAGGAGGAGCTGGCTCTGCAGCACCTCATGAGGGAGAAACTCCTGGCCGAGCTGGAGGGAAAGCTGAGCGTGTTTGAGAACATTGTCGCTGTCCTCAATAAGGAGGTAGAGGCCTCCCACCTGGCCCTGGCCGCCTCCATCCACCAGAGCCAGCTGGACCGCGAGCGCATCCTGAGCTTGGAACAGAAGGTGAGTGTGGGAAGCAGTGTTGCCTTCAAGGCTGGCTCAGGAGTCCCATCCTGTCTCCAGAGCAGTGCACAAGCTTTCCTCCTAATCATGTGTCCTGCTCAGAGCAGCTATGCCTCCAACAAAATGTCTCTCCCCTATATCCCAGGACCTTCCAGGAAGAGTACTGAGTTAGAAGCTGTAGTCAGAGTCAGACACCCCCAAGCAGAGCTTCAGTTCCTTTGCTTGAACTTCTCCTGTGATAAGTCACTCCCTCACTGGGCAGCTCATTCTGTTGCGGGACACTTTTCACTCTTAGCAAATTCTTCCTTACACTAAGCTAAAACCCGCCTCTCTGTACCTGCATTGTTCCTGCCCCTGCCCCTCAGGCAGCCCTTCAGAGAGGGATAGTCAGGGGTTATATCCTGCCTGAGATTTCTTTCTCTAGGCTCAAAGCCCCAGTGCCTTCACCCGTCCATCAGAGCAGGTTGTTTTATGTTGGCCTCATATGTTCTGGCTCAGTCTCTGAAGGATTCTTTATGCTTGGAGTGTGGTCCCAGACTAACTGCAGATAATCCACATATGTGACAATTCTTGGTCCAACAGGACTGTCTCCTCCTTTATTCCAGAGCTTATACTTTTCTGGGTTTTTAAAAAAATGTTTTTGATATGTAGTATTTTACATATTTATGGTACATGTGATCTTTTGATGACACTGTAGAATGTGTAATTATCAAGTCAGGGTATGTGAGGGGTCCATCACTTTGAGTATTTGTCATTGCTGTGTGTTGGGAACAATTCAAGTCCTCTCTTCCAGTTATTTTGAAATCTACACTACATTGGTATTAACTACAGTCACTACTCTGCTGCCAAATGATAGATCTTATAGTTTTTATCTAAATGGATATTTGTACCTGTTAACCTATCTCTCCTCATCCTTCTCTCCCACCCAACCACTTCCAATATCTATCATTCTACTCTCTATCTTAATGAAATCAACTTTTTGAGCTCCTACATATGAGTGAGAATATATGACATTTGTCTTTTTGAGCCTGGGTTATTTCACTTACTGTAATTCCATCCATCTTGCTGCTAATGAGAGGATCTCGTTCTTTTTCATGACTGAATAGTATTCCATCATGTATACATATAACCTTTTCTTTTCTTTTTTTAAAGTATCAGTTTGTTGACAAAACATGCCATGGATTTTCATTATCCTTGCATCCACCTATGGACACGTAGGCTGATTTCTTGTCTTTGCTGTTGTGAATAGTGGTACAGTAAACGTGCAGTGCAGGCGTCCCTTTGATGGACTGATTCCTTTTCCTTTGAATAAATACCCAGTAGTGTGATTGTTGGATTGCATGTTAGTTCTAATTTTAGCTTTTAGAGAAATCTCCATACTGTTTTCCATAATTGTTGTACTAATTGACATTCCCGGCAACAGCATGTAAGAGTTCCCTTGTGGCAAGGTATAGTGGCTCGTTCATACCTGTAATCCTGGTGCTTTGGGAAGCCAAGGCAGGAGGATAGCCTGGGCAGTATAATGAATCCCCATGTCCACCAAAAAAAATGTTTTTAATTAGCCAGGTGTAGTAGCACACACCTGTGATCCTGACTACTTGGGAAGCTGAAGCAGGAGGATTTTTTGAGCCCAGGAGTTTGAGGTGAGCTATGATCAGGCTGCTACACTCCAGGTTGGGTAACAGAGTAAGACCCTGTCTTTGGGGGGGGGAAGAGTTCTCTTTTCTCCACATCCTCACCAACACCTGTTACTTTTTGTCTTTTTAATAATAGCTATTCTAACTGGGGTAAGATGATATCTCATCATGGTTGTGATTTGCATTTTCCTGGTGATTGACCACTCTTCATATACCTGTTGGCCATTTGTATATCTCCTTTCGGAATTATCTATTCATATCCTTTGCCTACTTTTTAATTGGATTATTTAGGTTTTTATTGTTAAATTATTTGAGTTCCTTTTATTTTCTTGACATAAGTCCCTTACCACATGAATAGTTTGCGGATATTTTCTCCCATCCAACAGGCTGTCTTTTCACTCTGTTGATTGTTTCCTTTGTTGTGCAGAAGCTTTTTAGTTTAATACAGTCCCATTTGTGTATTTTTGTTTTAGTTGACTGTGCTTTTCAGGTCTTAGCCATAAAACCTGTGCCAAGATCAACATCCTAGAGTGTTTTCCTAATGTTTTTTTGAAGTAGTTTTATAGTTTCAGTTCTTGTCTTTAAGTCTTTAATTCATCTTGAGTTGTTTTTTATATATGGTGAGAGAGAGGGGTCCAGATTCATTCTTCCACATACAGATATCCAATTTTCCCAGCACCATTTATTAAAGAGAGTGTTCTTTCTCCAACCCCAGTATGTGACTGGGCACCTTTGTTGAAGATCAGCTGGCTTTAAATACATAGCCTTATTTCTGAGTTCTCTATTCTGTTGCATTGGTGTTATGAGTCTATTTCTATAGCAATACTAAGCTGTTTTGGTTACTATAACCTTGTAATAAATTTTGAAGTTAGGTTGTGTGATACCTCCTCAGGATCTTTTATGATTCCACATACATTTTGGGGTCAGTTTTACTATTTCTATGAAAAATGGCATTGGTGTTTTGTTGTCATTGTTGTGTTTGCTTGTTTTTGAGACAAAGTCTTGCTTGTTGGCTGGGCTAGAGTATAGTGGCATCATCATAGATCACAGCAACTGCCATCTCTTGGGCTCAAGCCATCCTCCTACCTCAGCCTCCCAAGAAGCTGGGACTACAGGCATGTACCACCATGCTGGGCTGATTTTTCTGTTTTTGGTAGAGATGGGGTCTTGCTATATATTCCAGGCTAATCTTGAATTCTCAGCCTCAGGCAATCCTTCTGCCTCAGCCTCCCAAAGCACTGGGATTATAGGCATGAGCCACGTGCCTGGCTAACATTGGTATTTCGATAGGGATTGCCTTGAATCTGTATATTGTTTAGGGCACTATGGTCATTTAATGATATTAAGTCTTCCAATTCATGAGCACGGGATGTCTTTCCATTTTTTTGTGTCCTCTTCAATTACTTTCATCAGTGTTCTATTGTTTTCCTTATAGAGGTCTTTCATCTCCTTGGTTAAATTTATTCCTAGGACTTTATTGGGCTTGGAGGTGGGTTTGTTTGGTTGGGGTTTTTTTGTAGTTATTATACATGAGATTGACTCCTCGATTTCTTTTTCAGCTATTTCCTTATTGTATAGAAATGCTGTTGATTTTTGTTTGTTAATTTTGTATCCTACATCTTCGGTAAATTTGTTCATCAGCTCTAAGAGATTTTTGGCGGAGTCTTTTATTTTTTGTAAATATAAGATCGCATCGTCTGCACAGAGACAATCTGACTTCTTCTCCATTTGGATGCCTTTTATTTCTTTCTTTTGAATGACTGCAGAATGCACACTTTTCTTTATGTAGCCAGTCTCCACTCTCAGTTGCTTTGTTTGCAGCAACATTACATGAGTGTCTGTGCTGAGACAGGCCTGGATTTTAGTTCCAGCTCCACTATTAACCTGCTATGTAGGTCTGAGCAAGTCACTTTCCCTCTCAGGGCCCCAACTTTCTCCTCAATAGAATTAATGATTTCCTTGAAGACACTCACTTCTGTTCCTGGCTTCCTACATTAACACACCCGAGAGTAAATTTGTATTCTTTCAAATTTCACTGGGGAAAACTGGGTTCAAGTGTCTGAATAAAAGGCTTTATTTATATAACTCTTGCCACAATTGCACCTTCATTTCACCAGCAAAGGTCCTGGCTATACTTTTACATACCAGCCATTATGCAAGGCGTGGACACAAAGATAAAATGAGGTGGGGCCCAGCCCTTGGTGGAGGAGAGCATTTGGTAGGAAAGGCAGAAAAATATATCTCATAAGACACTACATGGGGGGCGGCGCCTGTGGCTCAGTGGGTAGAGCGCCGGCCCCATATACCGAGGGTGGCGGGTTTGAACCTGGCCCCAGCCAAACTGCAACCAAAAAATAGCCAAGCATTGTGGTGGGCGCCTGTAGTCCCAGCTACTTGAGAGGCCGAGGCAAGAGAATCACCTAAGCCCAGGAGTTGGAGGTTGCTGTGAGCTATGATGCCACAGTACTCTACCGAGGGCGACAAAGTGAGACTCTGTCTCTTAAAAAAATAAAAAAGACACTGAATGGGCTCTGTAAGAACATGGATGAGAGTGACAGCTAAGCTGGGCCAGTGGTTGAAGTCGTCCTAAAGCAGTGGTTCTCAACCTTCCTCATGCCACAGCCCTTTAATACAGTTCCTGTGGGTCATGACCCACAAGCTGAGAACCGCTCAACTTGGAAGGGCCACATGAGCTGGATTCCTAGTAGATGAATAGGAATTGGCCAGCGGAGAAGGAAGGGAAAGGAATTTCAGGAGGAAGCAGCTCATGTGAATGCAGACATGAGGTGTGGTCAAGGAAAGCATATCTGGGGAATCCATCTCCACATCCTGCTATCCCTACCTCATCCTCAAGTGGGTTCTGGTATTTCTCCCTGAATGGGCTTCCCGACAGGTGATGGAGTTGCAACAGACGCTGGCTGAGAAAGACCAGGCCCTAGGCAAGCTGGAACAGAGCCTGAGCCTCATGGAGGAGGCGTCCTTTGATGGCACCTTCTTGTGGAAGATCACCAATGTCACTAGGCGGTGCCATGAGTCAGCCTGTGGCAGGACTGTCAGCCTCTTCTCCCCAGGTAACACCTCTTAGGAGCACAGAGACCAGCTGGGAGAGGCAAGCACCGCCCAGGAAACGAGTGAGAAAAGCCAACTCTGACAGCTGGGCTGTGTCTCATTAGGCCAGTGTCCATTCAGACCACTGATCACAGCCAAGGGCTGCGCTGAGACCATGGGGGTGGTGGATGAACTCTGTTCTGATCTATAGCTCTTAGCCGCCTACAGCAGGGGCCTGGGCAGCCCGTTTTCTCTCCCTGAATATCAGTCATATCCTACAAATAGGAATGGAAATTATTGCCCACTTCATGTGGACACTGGATGAGGAAGACGTGCAGTGAGCCAGAGCTTGTGCAGATATAGATGCATATGATGGCGAGCACCCCCACCCTGAAATTAGACAAGCAGAGAACTGAGTAAGACACATGTGCCTTTGTGTGCAATTGTGGGGAGCACCCGGATAAGTGTTGTTTCTTACTCATTTCTGGCCCCCTGGGCTTGGTACAATATCTTGCGTAAAGAAGTTACTTGGCAAATGTTTTTCTTAACTAACTGATATCTGTTAATAAAACAGGGCATGTAGTTGTGCATCAAATGAGGCAATGGAGTTTGCCCTTCACCCTAGACAGGATTGGGGCCCCTTTCCCACAGGAGCAGCCCTCATCCCATTCTCTTGGGACAGCCCTCTTCATAGATGGCCATGTACCCTACATGGAGACTTTATTTCTCAGTTCTTTCCAAAGAGGGAAAAAGCAAGCAATGCCCTGGGCTTCTTGTTCCACCAAAACATAACAGGCAGAGATGAGTCAGACTGGCAGTCTAGTCCTCGTCCACCCTCTTCCTGCCTGCCCCCACCCCCGTTCCACCCAACCCCTCCCAGAAGGGCCCTCTGCTGGAGGGTGACAGCTGCCAGAACCCACATGTGGATGGGGTGGCCTTTTCAGCCGTCCAGGGAGCAAGTCCATGGGTCTCTGTGCTTCACCACCAGGAATGACTCATCCCTCAGGGGCCTTTGCTGAGGGTGACTGGCAGAACTGTGAGTCACCCCACACACCCCCAGCCTGCAGGAAAGCCCAACCAGTCAGCCTAGGGCAGCAAAAAGAAACTAGTGTTGAGAGGCAGGAAGCTCGACCCCTAATCCTGTCTCTGCCCTTAACACACTGTGACATAGTGACCAGCCACTTCCTTTTACTGGGCTTGGTTTTCAGACTATAAGATGCAGGTTGGTTAGGTCAGTGTTTCTCTTTTCTTGGTGGTGGTGTTGCAGTTTTCCCAGGGCCGGGTTCAAACCTGCCACCCTCAGTATATGGGGCCAGCGCCCTACTCACTGAGCCAAAGGCGCTGCCCTAGGTCAGTGTCTCTCAAATTGTGGTCCCAGGGCCAGCAGCATTGGCATCCCTGGCAACCATGTTAGAAATGAAAATTTGTATCTCTCCCCAGCACTCTTAGAACTCTGAGGGTGGGGCCCGCAATCTGTGAGGCGGTTGGCCGGCTGACAGCTAGATGATTTCCAGGGGCCGGTTCCTTTTCACACTCTATCAACTCTAGCCCCAGCTATCATAGTTTTAGCCACTGATGTTGGGCTTGCCTGACCTCAGCTTCATGTTCCAGCTTTCTATACTGCCAAGTATGGCTACAAGCTGTGCCTGCGGCTGTACCTGAATGGTGATGGCACAGGGAAGAGGACGCACCTGTCACTCTTCATCGTGATCATGAGAGGGGAGTACGACGCTCTGCTGCCGTGGCCTTTCCGGAACAAGGTTTGGGCAGGGCTAATGGAGTGGGCTGGGGGAGCATGGGAACCTGGTTCAGGCACAAACTGGCCATGTGGCCTGAGCAAGTCCCCCACCTCTCTTCATTATCGGTTTCCCCTTTTATAAAATTAGAAGCTGACTTCAGATCTAGTATCCAAGGTTCCCCTCAGCTCAATGAGTACAGGAGCTAAAGTCTCTGGAACAGAACACTCCTGGAGGTTATGGGGAAACAAGTGTTCACATGGTGGGTGCTGTGCAGCTGGCCTGAACCCACAAGGTTCTCAGAAAGGGAGAAAGAGGCAGGTACCAAATACACACCCATTAGAGTGGCCAAAATCCAGAATGCTGACGCCACCAAGTGCTGGGAGGATGTGGAGCAGCAGGAACTCCTGTGCACAATGGTTCATCCACATGGGAAGACAGCATGGCAGATTCTAACAAAACTGAACTTACTCTTAACCAAACAATGCAGCACTCACACTCCTTGGTATTTATCCAAAGGAGTTGAGAACTATGTCCACACAAAAACCTGTACACAGGTGTTTATGGCAGCTTTATTCATAACTACCAAAACTTGGAACCCACCAAAGTGGCCTTCAGTAGGTAAAGGGTACGTCCAGACAATGAGTTATTAATTTAGTGTTAAGAAGAAATGAGCTGTCAGGCCTTTAAAAGACTTGGATGAGGATGGTGCCTGTGGCTCAGTGAGTAGGGCCCCAGCCCCATATGCAAGAGGTGGTGGTGGGTTCAAACCCAGCCCAGGCTAAAAACTGCAAAAAAAAAAAAGACTTGGATGAGGCTTAGACACATATTACTAAATGAAGGAAGCCAGCTTAAAGAGATTGCATGCTGTTATGATTCCAGTTATGTGACATTCTGGAAAAGGCAAAATAATGGAAACGGGAAAAGAGCTAAAAAATAAAGTCTGTTAGTAGTTTTTAAAGGAGAGTCCTGGGGGGCTAGGCTGTCCCTGCAGGTGAACAGTATGGGGTGAGGTGGCAAGAATACAGAGCTCAGGGGAGTGGAAATGGATGGGCAGTGCAAGCTTGCTACAGTGGCCTGGGTGTGAGTCAGTTGTCCCCATCCCAAAAGGTACTGGAAATCTTTTAAATACTAATGACTGAGTAAGTGTTAAGCCCTGAGCACCAGGATTTTTACGGCTCCCCAGGGGATTCTAACATGCAACCAGATTTAAGGACTGCTTCGGTAGTGATGCAGGTTCCTGATGGGTGTTTCAAGGGCACGTGGCAGGGAAAAGAGTTTGTGTCACTTTTAGATGATCAGCTCCTCAGGCTTTGTAACCAGAAGCTCTGTAAGCGTTTCAGGGCACTGACTGACAGCCTCTCCACAGCAGGCCTGTCTGTCTCTGCTCTTATGCAGCCCCAGAAGGTTCCAGCTTTAGTTGATAAATCAAAAATTTCTGAGCTAGAGGGAATGTCAGAGCCCAGCTGCCCTGCCAGTGCCTCGGTCCTGCCCTTAGTCCCCAACAGCCAATCCACCTTGGCTGAGGCATCAACTGCCTGCTGGATGGAACATCTGATCCTAGTCACAGGCCACCCCTGAAGACTGTTCAGGACACCAGGTGCTCCAGCTGCTGGGGTCTCCCCATACACCAGCTGTAATCCTTACATGGTTTTTCTGACCCCTAATCTGGCTGGGCTAAGGGTTAGAGGGGCCACAGTGGCCACAGGCAAGGAGCCTGGCTCTGGAGCTGCAGCCCTGGGCCTGATCTCCTGCCCGTCCCTGCCCTGCAGGTCACTTTCATGCTGCTTGACCAGAATAACCGTGAGCACGCCATTGACGCCTTTCGGCCCGACCTGAGCTCAGCATCTTTCCAGAGGCCCCAGAGTGAAACCAATGTGGCCAGCGGCTGCCCACTCTTCTTCCCCCTCAGCAGGCTGCAGTCTCCCAAACATGCCTATGTGAAGGATGACACCATGTTCCTCAAGTGCATCGTGGAGACCAGTGCTTAGGGTGGGAGGGTTGGCTCCTGAGGGAGCAGCAGCTCAGACGGGGGGAGGGGGGCTTAGCAAGATGGCTGACTGTGGTATCCTGCCTCTGGCATCCAAGACCCCAGGGCACAAGGATGGGTCAGGGCTGACAAGATGTGGGCAGAACTGACAGCTTGACTGTGGCTGGCCCTCAGCTAAGGATGGTGGGACCTCAGGCTGGGCCCACAAAGGCAAAGGGGTGAACGGGTGATGGGCAGAACTGCGCTACACCAACAACACTGAGAGGCCATAGCCACTCCAGCCCTGACTATTGAGGCTGACTTCAACCAAGGTGGGGAAAAAATGGGCCCAGGCCTGGAGCTGCAGGGCCTGAGCAGAGAGCCAGAGATAGGCTTTCTCTCTCTCTGCCCAGGGTCACCATGACTGAGGGGTGGGAGGGATGGGTGCCCATGTGAATTCAGTCTGTCCAGGCCTAAACTAAGTTCCCCATCGCCGGAGGTGAATAAGAAAATCCAGAGGGCTGCACTGGAGGATCAAACTGGGGGCAGAGCTGTGTAGGGAGGAAGAAAGGTAAAAATGAGCTGGAGTGCAGATGGCTGCTCTCCCAAAGCACGTAGTGGGTAACCCTTGGCCTGATAACAGCAGGAGGAGACCATGATTTAAAATGTTGAATGATTTCTTTTCCAACAAAGCTGTATGTTAAATGCACCAAAGAACTGACATTTCATCTCTTAGAGGTAACTCAAGGAGGGTGGGAAGGCAAGATGTAGGCAGAGCCCCTGTTTCCCTGGCCCTCACAACCCCCCATGGTGACAGGAAGCCTTTAATCCCCTTTTACAGATTAGGAAAGTGAGGCCAGAGAGACCAGGTGCTTTGTTCAAGGTTGGGTGGGGGTAGTTGGCATGAGAAACCAGGTCTTTTGTTTCTAGTTACTTTCCTTCTTCTTTAAGATTCCTGGGTGGTGCCTGTGGCTCAAAGGAGTAGGGTGCCAGCTGCAAATGCTGGAGGTGGTGAGTTCAAAACCAGCCCTGGCCAAAAAACTGCAAAAAAAAAGATTTCTTTTGGGTAAAGTCTTCAACCACGATGAGGTTACATCCTCATGGGAGACCCTGGGAGGCAGAAGATTCTTCTGCCCCAAGCAGAGGGCCAGCCCTAAGGGCCTGCTAATGCCAGTGTTGGCCCAGCCCCAGGATGACAGGACTGTGTGCGAAGTCAGCTCCACACAGCCTGCTCACAGAGGCCACCTCGCCAGCCAGTGCTGGGCAGGGAGGACAACAGTTATTTATGCCTTTGGTTGTTTGCTGTAAGAGACACATACTTATAACAGAAAAACTGGAAAACTACAGAAGTAATTATATAGAAGAAAGTAAAAATCGCCCATGAGCCCAGTGTCCAGAGAGCGCTGCTGAGCACATTTTAGTCAGTTTTCTTTTTCTTTTGAAAAGGTAGATACAAACACACACAAGCTCACAGATTTTCACAGATGTAATTAGAATCCTATTAATCAGTGGTGTTTTCCTTTTTTCTCTTAATATCTTACTACATACAACCTTCTACCATTAATTAGCCCCTTCTTACAGGCAAACATGAGGAAAATAAAAAAAGTGGAGAAAAGTTGCTCCAAACAGGTGGTGGGACCAGCATTCAAACTCAGGTCTTCTGATGCCAAAGCCAGGGCAGAAACTGTCAGAACTGATTTCAGATGGAGAAAGTGAGGCACAGAGCGATGTGATGTGCCTGTGATCACATGACCAGTTCCTGACCTCAGGCCTCCTGGACTCATCTCTGTCCTCCATCCAGTGTTGGGTGGGCTCACCCTGGGGGCACTGAGGGTAGAGGAGGTGGGGCAGGGCACCCACAACCTGGGCCTGAGACAGAGACTCACTCTCTGCTTTGAAGCAGCTCAGCCCCAGAGAAACAAGCTGGATGCACTCTCCTCTGCAGAGCCCAGTAGCTCCAGTTCCTACTCCTGCCACGTGGGTGAGAATTGTGACCTCATGGTGTCAGGAGGATGCCAAGATTGCTGAAGCCACTGCTTTGTAAACTGTGGAGTCCCAGGCTAAGAATGACAGAATCTCAGACCACCATGGAGTGCTTAGCTCAATGCCAGACACTGCACTGTGGGCTCCGCCTACACCATTCCATGACGCTTTCATTGAAAACCTATGAGGCAGATGTGATTACCATCATCTCTATTCTACAGAAGAGGAAAGCCCGCTTCAAGGGGTAAAAGTCACTCACCCAAGGTCACACAAGGACCAGGAGCCATGACTTGAGCCAAGACCAATCTATGCTGGGTTCAAACCCTTAAGTCCAATGACATGAAGTGTGACCAGAGGCAGCATAATGTTGTGCCAGCCCTTCTTCTCCAGGACCCCTCTCTGGGGGTGCTGCCCCCTGCCTGAAGGGCTCCACCCTGGCAACCACTGTATGGGAGGGGGAGGATGAGGTCAGGGAGGTTGCTGCTGTGTGGTGACCCTTTGCCCGGAACTGGGTTCCATTTGCCACCCCTGCATCTGGGATGTGTGTGTTTGTTGAAGCAAATCACATTCATGTGGCACAGACAGGTTTTGGGCGACTGCTCAGAGGGAGCTGGATATTACCACCATTGGGGCCAGCAGCTTTCTTCTCTGTTGGAGCATTTCCCCAGCCCCTACCATTCTAAAGGCCTCTTGGCAAATCAAGGTGGACAGTGCTAGTGTTGTCACAACCATAACAGCTGATCACTGCACAGGCAGGAAGGTCACAGTCCGGGGTTGGGGGGAGACATTGAGCAAGGTCATCCAGTGGGTAGATGGCTTCGCCCTGGTGGCATATGACTCCTCACCCTCCCACTATTCTTTGGAGAAGTTGATTTCTCCTTCCAGCAGTGGAAATTCTGATCTCTTTGCACAGATGAAAAGAAAGAGCTCAAAGGACAAGGGTGACTCGGGCACCCCTACCAAAAAGGCAAAGCCCACTAGGACCTGGGTCTTCTAAGCATAGTTCCCAGATCTTCCCACTGCACCCAGTAATTTGTTGGCACCAATATTGAATATTCTGTTTATGAAACAGCTGGTTTCTTTCCACACCAACCATGTCAGACTCTGGACACTGAGAGTCTAACTGAGAGAGGCCTTGTCCACGGGAGTCTTTGGTGGTGTTTCAGCCCTGGCTTCTGCTTCTAGGGAAGCTGAGGATCTGGACCTGCCCACCCCACCTCCAGGGCCACCAGTTGCTTCTCCATGGCCTGTGAGCTGTGTCCCCTGGACCTGGACATGCAGGTCATTTAAGACCATGGCCCCAACTTCACACTTGCATTTGGTTGGAGACATATGTGTTGGAATCCAACAATCCAATTCCAGACCTGCGTCTGTCACTTGGTATCTATGTGTCCTTGGACAAGTTACTTCTCTGCACATCCATTTTCCCATCTGTAAAATGGGAATAATAAATTCCTGCCTCCTGGGAGTGTTGTGAGGAGGAAACAAGCCATCACACAGAAGGAACTTAGCACAGAAACTTGCCAGTGGGAGCTGTGTAAATGTACCCAGCATTACTGCCGCTACCATTCCATTACCGGCATCTTAACCACTGGCTTCCCACCTGCTGAGGGGAGGCATCAATCAGGAAGGACCCCCTTCCTGCCAGTCCTGGCTCTGCCTCCAAATCACTGACTAGCCCTAGGCCAGTCTCTTCCCCTTGTTGGGCCTCCATCACCCCGCCTAGGAAATGACACTTGGTCTTGAAGGGTCAGGAACCTCCTCATCCCACCAATCCTGAACCACACCACAAGGCACAGAGCCTGACACTCAGGAGACCACAAGGAATCCATGTTCATAAGGTCGGGTACTGAGTACCTTGGAGGCTGTCCTACAAAGTTCCACGTCCCCCGTGCCATAAACCCTCTTTTTCCCACTGACACGCAAACTGCCTAAATTGTGTGTTAGGTTGTTAATATGTGATCACAGGTGTTTTTAGAAACTCAGCACTGATGCTGGCACCCACTCCTTGGGCCCTGGGGTCTCCTTGAAGCTCCACAGTTCAGCTCTGCCTAGCAGAAGGTCAGGATAGAGCTTGAATGATGGCACCGGAGGGAGGATCCGGCATAGACGAAGCCACCCTGGCCTTCCAGCTCCACTCCTGCCTCTTACCCTGTCTCTGGCCAGCCGGCCCTGCCGCTAGAGCAGGAGAGACTTTAACTGGAGAACAGTTTGTCTTTTAACACCTGTAGGAGTAGTGTAGGGAGGGGTGGAATCACAGGCTTCTGGGGCTGTAAAGAATCTGTGGTCTAACCCCGCTCAGCCACCCAGCCACTATGCAGCTGCCTTCTGAGCAAGACCCCCAGGCTCAGGCTTCTCCATCCAGCCTCAGAGAGCCCCTGCCTGGTCCCTGCCCCGATAAAACAGAGGTCCCTCAGGAGGAGCACAACCCGGGGGATGGAGGGCAAGCCGTGAAGAGGTCACTTTCTGGGAAAGGGCCACAGGCCACAGCAGTGAGGGAAAGGCCTGCTTCCTGCTGCTCCCGAGGCTTGGTTCTAGAAGGGGCAGGGAAAACCACCAAAAGACAAGAAAGGCTGGCCAGCCAGAGGACCACTTGAGCCCAAGTGACGGATGTTGCTGTGAACTATGATGACGCCACCACACTCTACTCAGGGTGACAGAGTGTCACTTTGTCTCAAGAAAAAGAAAGGATTGGAGGGCCCTCAGCAAGACCCCGAGAAGTCCTCCGTGGCGTACAGAGCAAGCCAAGGGTGCCCCAGCCCTCACCATCACAAGCTGACCACCAGGCCCTGGAGCTAGACCATAACACCTGTGCTCAGGTGTCTTCGGTTGGAGCCCTTCCTTTAAATAATCATCCAATCTTCCCCAGAGCACATTCACACCTGAGAAATCAGAATGACCCCTGAAAATGTGCCATTATTATTTACATTTATAGGTGAGGAAACAGGCTCAGAGAGGGCACAGGCAGTGCAGCATGGTGGGGAGCACTGTTCCCATTGGCCCCCTTTCTAGCTGGACCACCAACTCACCAGGAACCCATGGCAAGCTTCTTCCTCACTCTGGGCCTTGGTTTTCCTTTCTGCAGCAGGAGGCAGCTGAACCCTGTGGGGTCTGATGACCCTCCTAGAATAGGAGTCTCTTCCTTCACCCTGCCGGCAGTACCACCCTTACCCTGCGGACCGAACTCTCTTCCAGTTAAATAAGCACTCACAGTCCTGACAGCTTGTTGCATTTTCCCAAGCATGGGTTATCATCAACCTCATTTTGCAGGAAAGGAAAATAGAGTCAACCAGGGAAGTGAAGTGACTTGTCCAAGGTCCCACAGCGAGTCCATGGCCAGGCTGGGGCAAGACACCAGGAATTCTGATTAGATTTTCCTCCTTCGTTCCCTAGAGCTGCACTGTCCAACATGGTAGACCCTCACATGTGTGGGAGTTAAACGCATGCAGCAGGCGGAATCAGGACCCTCTGAGGATGTCTGAGTCCTACTCCCTGCACCCTGTGCATGGGCTACCTTTCTTGGAAAGGGGTCTTTAGTAGGTATGATTTTAAGAGGAAGACATTTTCCGGGATTAGCCAGGTGGGCCCAATGTAATCACCAGTGTCATTTTAAGAAGGCGGTAGGCGAATAGGAGACAGAGAATGCAAAGACACAAAAGAGGCAGAGGTTGAAACGATGCACTTTGAAGATGGGTGAAGGGGCTACCAGCCTTGGAATGTGGGCTGGAAAATGGAACAAATTCTTGTCCAGAGCCTCTAGAAGGAACACAGCCCTGCCAACACCTTGATTTGGGCCCCTAAGACTTATCGTAGACTTCTAACCTTCAGAACTGTAAAAATAATAAATGTGTGCCATCTGAAGCCACTAAATTTGTGGTAATGTGTTACAGCAGCCATAGGAAAAACTAATACAGGACTCGAAATGTGGCTGCTCCAAATTGAGACTTGAGGTCTGAAATACATACCAGGTTTTGAAGACAGTACAGAAAAGAAATTTATTTTGTTTATTATTCTTATATTGATGACATGTTGAAATCATAAAAAGTATTGCTGGATTAGATTAAATATGTTATTAAATTAATTTCACTTGTTTTTCTTTTCAAATGTGGCTACTAGAAAATGTAGAATTTCTTGTGTGGCTCACATTATGTTTCCACTGGACAGCACCAGGGGACATTTTTTGTTCCTAGGGGAAGCAGGCCCTGCCCACTCCACATGCCCCAAAGCCAGCACCATTGTGCTTGGAGGTGGAGGGCCTTTCATTGAGTAAAGGAATCACCCCTCACACCACGTGCTGCTGGTAGGGAGTCCTGCTGATAATTGGATACTCCACTCCCTTCTGCCTCTGAACCAGACCATGCTCCTGCAAAACATGACTTTTATTTTTAGCACTCACTGCCTCACTGCAGGTGGCCCTGGAGCTTGCTGGGTGTAGGCCAGCCCCAGGACTGTCACCTTTCTGCCAATGGGGGTCTCAGATGAACTTGATCGCATGGCTCTGGTTGTATTTTCCCAAGCATGGGTTATCATCAACCTCATTTTGCAATAAAGGAAAGTAGAGTCAACCAGGGACGTGAAGTGACTTGTCCCTGGTTGAGCGAGTCCATGACCAGCTCCTGTGAGCAAGCTCCTAAAATCCCTGGCAAGCAAATACAATCATAATCCGCATGCTTGCTAATGATAAGAGGTCTCTACAAGCTGGGAGCTGGCAAGTTTGAGGCTTGGAAGCAGATCATCCAGTCTGAGCCTTCCTCCCAAAGGCCTAACACTTCACTAGGGCTGGAGTTGTGGAACCCACCAGCTAAACTCTGGGCAGTCGCCCCTTCCTCTAGGGGCATTATATTCCTTGGAAAGTAAAAATATTTTGTGCAAGAGAAAAGCAAGCAATCAGATTGGAAGGAGGTGGGTAAATAGATGAAGCTTATCTTCAGGGCGTGCAGCCCAACATCTCTGAATGAAGTGAGTCAGAATAATAAAAAAGAGCCGTACAAACATAAGGTAAAACTACACAAAACCATCACCTCACAGTTCAGAATCCAAGCTTTGGAATCGGGAAAATCTGGGTTCCCATAACTGGCCATCTTTCAGAGCTGCCTGGTGTGGCCCTCTCTAAGCCTTGGTCCCCTCTGCTACACTGTTGGCATGAGAGTGGTTACAGGATTAAATGAGGTCACAGACGTAAGAGCAGTGCCAGGACTGGTGAGCCCTCGGTAAACACTAGCTATTGTTCTTATTTATCATGTCAAGGGCTTAACCCATATCCAGCTCTGTGCTAAGTGATTATATAATTCCTGTCTTTAAAACATCACAACAACTTCATGAGGTAGCTGCTCTTATTGGCACGATTTTAGAGATAAAGAAACTGAGGCTCAGAGAATCGAAGTCACTTTCCAAGGTCACAGCAAGGGGCAGAGCTTGGGTTTTCCTTTTTTGTAACGGTTTTATTAGGGTATAATTCACACACTATACATTTCACCCACTTAAAGTCTCCAATTCAATGCCATTTAGTGCATTCTCACAGTTGTGCAACCATCACCACAATCAATTTCCAAACATTTTCATCACCCCCAAAAGAAACCCTATACCACATCAGAGCCCCTCCCCAATTCACCCCAATCGCAGAACTAAGCAAGAACTAATGTACGTTCTGTCTCTAGATTTCTGTCTCTATTCTGGACGTTCTTTCACTTAGTATAATGTTTTCAAGGTTCATCCTTGTAGCATGTCTTAGTACTTCATTCCTTTTTATTGCTGAATAATCGTCCACTAAATGCATATACCACATTTATCCTTTTGCTTATTTACTCACCCTTTATCTATTCATGAACATTTGGGTTATTTATACTGTTTGGCTAATATGAAAAATGCTACTGTGAATATTAGTGTACAAGTTTCTGTGCAGATGTATGTTCTCAATTCTCTTGGATTGAGAACGTAGGATTAGAATTGCAGGTCAGGTGGTAACCCTAGGTTTAACCTTTTAAAGAACTACCAGGCTATTTCCAAAGCAACTGCACCATTTTCCATTCCCACCAGCAGCCTGTATTTGAAACTAAATCCCACTAACTATATCAAAGTTCTCTACCTCCTTTATGAAAAGTAGCTTTAAGATAGAACTCAAAGAAATGTTGACATTAATCATGCCCCTTGCTCCCTTGAAAGGAAGAGGAAAACAAGTATTTATTTCATGTCCTTTAAGGGTCAAATACTTTGATGAATGTTCCTTGTCTATAAAATGGGATCACAGATATGCCCCCTTGGTAGGCTGTATGAGGATGGAATGAACCAACCCACACAAAAAGCTTAGAACCATGCCAGTACATAGTAAGTGCTTAATAAATTGTAGTCATTGTTGTTTGACCCTCCCAAGCACCCAGTGCCTGGAAAACAGTAGACGCTCAATAAATGTTTAATGACTGATGAAACAATGAGCAAAGAACACTGCCAGGTTGGTATCCATAGCCCCCAGAGTTTAGGGGATATAAGCAAAGTTAAGCTATCACATCAACAGGCTGCAAAGCCACAGGTTCTCTTATTTCAAAGTGAGTTTTGCCCTGCCCAGGGTTATACCTGGTCAGCCCTTCTAACTCCTGTTCAGTCTCTACTGCCCACCTGGCCTCCGTGTCCCCTCCATGGCTCAGTCTCTGACATATCAAAGTAGACATGGAGACAGAAACTTCATCCACATGAGGGTTAATTTTGTGTATCAGTTTGGCTCAGCTATGGTTCCTGATTATTCAATCCAATAATCATCCTGGAGTTGCTATAAAGGTATTTTGTAAATGTGATTAATGTCTATAATCGGCTGATTTTAAGTAACAGAGATTATCCTAGTTGGTCAAGTTGGGTCAGATTCAATCTGTTGAAAAGCATTAGGAACAGAATTAAGGTTTCCTTACAGTAGAAATTCCCCATGGAGACAGGAGCTCCAGGTCCCACCAGCCCTTTCTGCGACTTGCCCTGTAGCCTTCAGACTTGACAGAGCCCACGGGCGTGGAAGTCAACTCCTTACAATATGAGGTCCAACAACTAAGTTTGAGAACTCATCCCCCTGATGCTAAATATCACCACAGTCACCTCTGACGCCAGGGCCTAGTCCTGCAATTTTGTAACTCTTTATCTGGAATAGCCATCAGAGCTGTCCTCATATGAGATCTGACAATTAAGTTTGTGAACTTATCCTAGAAAAAGTGCTTTGAAGGGTGGACTAGACGCTGGTGTCAGCGCAGAGCTTCCCAAGGGGAGTCCTTTAAAGGTGGTTGGGGTGATAGCACGGAAGGATGTAGCACTTTCTCTAGGATGAGTTCTCAAACTTAATTGTCCAACCTCGTAAATCAATCTGACACAGTTTAGAAGACTTGCTTTTACTTTTAAACGATGTCCTATTTTCAAAGTATAAATTTGGTTTAAGTGAACAAAATATATAATAATTTAAAGTCATGTAAAGGTAGTGTGCATTTTATGGTAAGTAGATTATAATTCCATAAAGCCATTAAAAATAATTACATAAGGTATTGGCAGCCACCGCTGCGCCACCGTCACTATCTAACGCCAGCACGGCCTCCAGGTCACCTAGCTCCAGTCAGAGGAGAAGGGGGGTAGATAAGGAGGTCTTTATACCGTGGCTGGTACAAAGCAGACCGCCCACAAATCCACCATTGGTGAAGAGCACAGGAAGCAACTGGCTACACAAGCCGCTCGCAAGAGCACGCCCTCTACCGGAGGGGTGAAGAAACCTCATCGCTACAGACCTGGTACAGCCGCAGTCCGTGAAATTAGAGGTTATCAGAAGAGCACTGAACTTCTGTTTCGCAAACTTCCTTTCCAGTGTCTGATGCGAGAAATTGCTCAGGACTTTAAGACAGATCTGTGTTTCCAGAGCGCAGCTATTGGTGCTTTGCAGGAGGCAAGCGAGGCCTATCTGGTGGCCTTTTTGAAGACACCAACCTGTGTGCTATCTATGCCAAACGTGTAACAATTATGCCAAAAGACATCCAGCTAGCACGCCGCGTCCGCGGAGAACGTGCTTAAGAGTCCACTATGATGGGAAAACATTTCATTATAAAAAAAAATTCTCTTCTTCCTGTTATTGGTAGTGCTGAACGTTAGATTTTTTTGTTCCCCCCATGGTGTCAAAAGAAACTTAAGTATATGATTGTGACTGGAAAAATAAGGGACAGAAATCAGGTATTGGCAGTTTTTCCATTTTCATTTGTGTGTGAATTTTTAATATAAAATGCGGGGATATGCAGCGTTAATGCCAGTCAAAATGTTTCAGTGAACAAGTTTCAGCAATTCAACTTTATAACAGTTATAAATAAACCTGTTTAATTTTTCTGGACAATGCCAGCATTTGGATTTTTATAAAGCAAGTAAATTTCTTATTTATGGCAAAAAAAAAAAAAGAAATAAAAATATAATTACGTAAGTCAGGCTCAGTGGCTCACGCCTGTAATCCTAGCACTCTCGGAGGCTGAGCAGGTGGACTGCCTGAAGTCACGAGTTCAAGACCAGCCTGAGCAAAAGGGAGACCTCGTCTCTAAAAATAGCCAGGCATTGTGGTAGGTGCCTGCAATCCCAGCTACTCGGAAAGCTGAGGCAAGAGAATTACTCGAGTCCAGGAATTTGAGGTTCTTGTGAGCTGTGACACCTTGGCACTCTACTAAGGGCAACAAAGTGGGACTCTGTCTCAAAAAATAATAACAATTACATAAAAGTGCCACTGTGGCTATTGCACTAAACTCCACAGGAAAGTCACAGACTTCTCTTTAGGGCAATGCTGAATGCTGCACCTTTAAATTTGAAAGCTCGAAATCCTCTGAGAGAGGAACAGAGTGAAGTTTACTGGAGGTTTCTATGTTTTGTTTTTTTAATGGGACAAGTCTATTACTTTATGAGCCTTAGAAATTCTGGGAGTCCAGAGAGAAACCCCCCAGGGAGGCCAAGCAGGATTAAAGTTCCAGCAAGGGGGTTCCTCCCTCAGGAGCTTGAATAGAAAGAGCACTGGACTTGGATTCTTTTAACCTGGCTCAGATCCTGACCTGCTCCTTGCTAGCTGCGTGACCGCGGGTGAGTCTCATCATCACCTCCCAGCCCAACTCTCACCTGGGGCCAAGTTGGAGAACAAAGCCCCTGACAGTTGGTGATGCAGGTGGGCTGGGATTGCACATCTAAACAGAATGGTCCTCACCCGTGGAAGGCTCCCAGGAATGTTAGCTGAAGCCAGGGCTCTGTGGAAGTGTGTGCTGGGTTTATTTAAGGCAAAGACTCTCTACAGCTTCCACCAATAAGTCATTTACTTGGTATTCATCCTTCAAATTCTCTGGCTGCCTCCTATGTGCCTGGCACTGTGCTAGCCTTGCTAATCAGTGGTCAACATCCCAGTGCACAGACAGACAATAAACAAATAAACGTGCCTGTTGGCAGCAAAAGGTGGACCAGGGGCTGAGGGTGTGTAGCTGGTTGCCAGAATCTGTCCCCTGGGTCCGGCCCAGAGCCACCCAGCCCTGAGACCATATGGAAGGCATTGAGCAGCCCTTGCATTCCAAAGACATGGGCTGCCCTCCCAGGCGCCTCTTGCTGGAAGCTTCAGCCTTGTCTTGGCAGCCAGACAGCAGCTGATAAGGAGGCCTCCCGCAGCCGCCCTTCCCCAGGGCTCAGCCAAGGCCAGCCAGGGACGGGAGGACGAGAAGTGGAAGAAGCTCTAACACAATCTGGGGCACTTGCTGGTCTCAGCAGCTCTTCCAACAGCTCCCCATGGACTGGGAGGTGGCCCTAAGGATGGTTGGAATCCCAAAGATCCTCTTGCTTTCTTGTAGAAAAGTAATGGAATCAGTTAAGCCTTTATTGCAAGCAGAGTAACATAACGTCCTGAGTTGGCATTCAGGGCCCCAGCTAAGCTTCAGATCAGGTTTCCCTTCCCTTTGTCCTATCTCTCCTCCATGCTGGAGACCTTATCGTGGGATTGAACACAGCACAGCATCAGGTGCCAGCTGACCCTCAAAAGCTGGTTTGATGAACAGCTGGAGAACACAGACACTCAGTGCCAAGCCAGTGCCAAGAGGGATTCCTCAGCAGAGCCATTTACAGAGAAGGTGACTAAGGAATCCCCCACACCACACTGGCTGTGCACCTGAGCCGCAGGCTTGTTAGTACACAGAGCACTCGATCCCCCATAACCTCAAATTTTTTGAGTCAGTAGTTTTTGTGTGGGGATGGAAATTTTGCTTTTATGAGCTGCTCCCAGTCTGGGACCACACTTTGAAAACCTCTTCCCTGCACAATAACGCCTCTTCTGAACACTACTGTGGCACTCAGGCGGACTAAAATTCCCATAGACCACCTTCCATCGCAAGGCTTTGTGATGAATCCCCCTCAAGGTATTAGAGGCTTCATTCCTAACTATCCACCTGATGTCCCACCCTTAGGAATGAGTCCCAGATGTGACATTCAGCCATCTCTGAATGCACTCCTTGTAGCATGTGACAGCCCCCCCTTTGTGCGTCTATCAAGCAAGGTCAAGGAACTGTTCAACATGAATTTGCTCCCTTAGTGACCACAGGAGAGGGGGCAGTCAGGGAGCAGAGGGGAACTGAGAAGCTTGCAGAAAACTGCCAGGTGCTTCCAGACATGACTGGAAGACAGGGCTGGAGTGCTGGGTGGTGGGGGGGCAGGCAGGACAGGGTCTCCTGCCCCTGAGCTACCTGCTGGTCCTGCTGAGTCCTAGGACAAGGCGCTGAAGGGATGCAGGGCTTCCTGGACTGCCTCTCAGTTTGATCAGTGGGGACGTGTGGCTTCTCTCTCAGACCCAATAGGCTTGAGTAGAGGGAGTATCCTCACTCATACTGCAACATTACTGTATGTATTAGCTTGTTAAATAATGACATTCACATATGTAGCAGGAGGGTGTTTTAAGTATTAAAATAATCATAGTTCTCACTTAGTAAGTGCCCATTACATACCAGGCACTTTACATATCTACTCTCATTCAATCCTCCCAACCACTCTGATAAGGTGGGCCAGAGATTAGACCCATTGTACAGAGAAGAAAACTGAGGCCAAGACAGATTAAACCACTTGGCTAAGGTCCTATTGCTAGGAAATGACAGGGCATTGCTTCCCCATCTCTAAACCGCCGCTTTCCACTCCATCATCCTGCCCCTCGTTTCCTGAACACCTGTTCTGTGTAAGGCTCTGGGTTGGACCACAAAATGAATCATTCAAGTAGTATTGTATTCAATAACCCTTTTTTTTTTTTTGAGCACTTGCTATTTTATGGGCTTATTTATTTATAGTATGTTGTATTCCAAATAGTACTTAACTTCTTTACTTGACATACAGGAATAAAATTTTACAAGGGTGGTCATGTGACAAGTGATACATGGAAAACAGAAGTTGAAAAGAAGTTCAGGAGAACCCAGGAATGAAGCAGGTACCCACAGTGGGGACCTTGAGGTCCTACCCGTGACGAGGACAGGTCACAAATTGCTCTCTGAGCTTTCTAACAGCAGAAACTTGATACCATGTAATTCACAGTGTCCGTAAGGCACTGGCACAACAGTTGCTGAAGCCAAACGAAATTCTCATGAGCCCTGAGCCCACAGAGGTCTTTTTTTGGGGGGGGCGGGGGAGGGTGAGTTGGTATGAAGTGAACACTGTTGAACGTAAGGAGCAATGTCCCCAAACAGCCTACCAAGTGCACGTACAGCACACGTCTCAGGGGCTGTTTCCTGTACCCTCCTGTGCTCTGGCCCAAGTCCCAAAGCAGTAAAACAGTTCTGAGGACAGAGAGCCGGCGAGGCACAGCCAGGCCGGCAGCCACTCAGCTCCCTCTGCACTCAGGGTTTAGCAAACACTAGAGTGCTAAAGGCGGTTCTCAGGTGAGCTTTGTTTGGCCTGTGCTTTGCATTCAATTATTTGTTCTAGTTGTCGATTTTGAGAGATTTCAATTTTAAAACTCCAGATTTGGGGGGCATCTTTTTAAAAGGGGGAGAGGAATTTGACAACTTGGGGCTCCATTCCCTTCGGACAAAAATTGGCTAGAGCCAAGTCTCTCTCCAGTCTTTCCATGGTTCCCTTAAAGGCTCTCCTTCACTTTTATCTTTCCTGCCTGCCTCTTCAGGTCAGGCCCGTTTTAGGGTATTCTGAGCTGTGGAGCAGCAGTGTGCTGAGGAGACTGCCAGGTAACTTGTCTGTACTGCAGGCCCCAGGTCTGGCTCCTTGGATTTGGGGTGTGGCTTGGAGGGCATCCCCATATGAGTGATTGTGATATAGGTGGTTTCTCCCAACGAGTATGGTAGATGGCAGAGCAGGGAATAGTGCAGCTACTTAGTGCCACTGAGCCAGAGAAATGGATGAATAGTTTTCTCTCAACACAACTTTTTGCAAATACAGTGGGGTTGTGAGTTCAAGGTCATACTCCCAGACAGGTGGCCCCACGTCACATGCTACAAATTATGGTGGCCTCCACCTTGGCTGTGCCTTAGAACAACCTGGGGAGCTTTTCCTTTCTTTGTTTTGAGACAGAGTCTGACTTTGTCACCCTCGTAGAGTGCCGTGGCATCCATCATAGCTCACAGCAACTTCAAACTCTTGGGCACAAGCAATTCTCTTGCCTCAGCCTCCTGAGTAGCTGGGACTACAGATGCCCACCACAACGCCCAACTATCTTTAAAGACAGAGTTTTAAAAGATAAAACCTGCTCTTGCTCAGGCTGGTCTTGAACGCTTGAACTCAAGAAATCCACCCATCTCGGCCTCCCAGAGTGCTAGGATTACACATGTGAGCCACTGTGCTCAGCCCAGAAGAACCTGGAGAGCTTTTCAACCCACACCCCTAGCCCAAAGTTAGGCTACCTTGTAAGCCAATCCAACTGGAATTGCTAAGGCAGAGAACACAGGTGTTGATATTTTCACGTTCCCCAGGTGATCTCAATGTACTGCAGAAGTACTGGCATAAAAACCAGCACGCTTCTCAACCCGGCCTGGTACTGGCTGTAGCTGAGCTGAACTCGCTGGGAAGAGAAACGGTGAGAAAATGGCCCTTAAAATTAGTATGACAAGTGGAAACATAGGGACTCTGGAGCCCAAACAGGAGCAGCTAACCCAGCTTCAGGGACCCAAACTCTACCCCCCCAGAGCAGAAGCATGGCCTGGGCTTGCCCAGCCACATGAAGAGGGGGAAGGAAAAAAGCAGCCACCTAAGGATAGTCCAAGGCTCTGGGCCCAGGAGAAGAGGTTCAACTTCTTCTGGCACGTCTAGGTCAAAGGGTGGGGGTGGGAAGTCTAACCAGAGACCAGATAGTAGGAAGGTACCAAATCCCAAAAAAGAGTGAATTTGACCCTGAAGCTAGGAGACCCCTCTGAAGAGATTTTGTTTTGTTTTGGTTTTTTGTTTTTTGGGACAGTTTCACTTAGTCGCCCTGGAGATGAGTGCTGTGTTGTCATAGCTCACAGCAACCTTAAACTCTTGGGCTCAAGCAATCCTCTTATCTCAGCCTCCCGAGCAGCTGGAGTCCTGTGTATGAACTAACCCAAGATGAACTGGAGTTACCAAGGAGGGCTTCCTGGAGGAGGCCAGCCTAGAGCTGGGGGAGGGGCAGGATGTAGAAAGCTGACTATCTGATTAGCTGCTTCAGTTAAACCTCTTGAAAGCTTTCCCCGCCCCATGCCCTTTGAAGCCGTTTGAATCACAGACTGTGTTAAAGATGTGTTTGTCTGTTATTTGAAAGCTGTGGTTTCTCTTTAACAGATTCTGGGGCCTCATCAGTTGACTAGGAAACAGGAAGAAATGAAGAACGTGTCCTCCTGCCCAGAGAGCTAATTACTGAAACACAGCAGGCCTCACGGGGGCTATGGCGTCACCGTCTCTATGCTCCAACAGTTCCTTATTTCTAACTGGTCAGAGTTTTCAGTACATTTTTTATGGGCTGCCCAAAGCCAGCTGGAAGCTTTTTTTCCATAAACTCTCCCTGAGACAAGTAGCCAGGTTTCACATATTTAAATGAAAACGTCAAAAGAGTTGTTTAAAAAAAAAATGCAACCTCATTTGTGAGGCTTCAGCTCATGAAACCTCAACCAAGGTCCAGCAGCATCTGAGCATTTTCGTTCTGCAAAGCTGATGGTCAAGTTGGAACAACAATGATGACCACTTGCTTATCTGGTCGCTGAACACACACTTAGTCGCCGCTGACCAGGTGCCAGGCCTGGAGTTGGGAAACTGCCAGAGGTGTGACTGTTCCATCCTTCCATCCTCCAGCACTCATAATACCTTATACTTTCCGAAGTGTTTTCTTACACGATTTTGTGAGCTATATATGCTGGTGTTATTCCTAACTTCAGAGGAGGAAATCAAGGCTGTTAGAGATTAAATAACTTGCCCAGAGTCACGTTAGTAAGTATAGAACTTCACCTTGGGTCAAGAGTCTAAGTTATGTCTACTCTATCTTGCCTTTTTTTTTTTTTTTTTTAGACAGAGCCTCAACCAGTCAACCTGGATAGAGTGCTGTGGCATCACAGCTCACAGCAACCTCCAACTCCTGGCCTGAAGCGAGTCTCCTGCCTCCGTCTCCCAAGTTGCTGGGACTACAGGTACCCGTCACAGCGCCCGGCCATTTTTTGGTTGCAGCCATCGTTGTTTGGCGGGCCCAGGCTGGGTTCGAACCCTTAGCCCGTTGAGCCACAGGCGCCAAGCCTATCTTGCTCATTTTTAAACAACACAGTCTAACTGTTAATTGCCTAAAGTTAGGCAATAGCTTCAGGAAGTGAAGCTGTCATTTAGAATCTGTCCAGCATTCACTGCTACCTAAAACTCCGCTTTTCCTTTTAGGAACAGTCCTTGTTCTTTTTTTTATTGTTGGGGATTCATTGAGGGTACAAGAAACCATGTTACACTGATTGCATTTGTTGGGTAAAGTCCCTCTTTATGTCTTGCCCCCAAAAGGTGTGGCACACACCAAGACCCCACCCCCCTCACTCCTTCCTTCTCTTTGCTCTTCCTTTCCCCACCCCTCCCTCATTCTTTCCCTCTCTGCTCTACCCTTCCCCTACCCCCACCGCATCATTAATTGTCATTAATTGTACTCATATCAAAATTGAGTACATGGGATTCATGCTTCTCCATTCTTGAGATGCTTTACTAAGAATAATGTGTTCCACTTCCATCCAGGTTAATACAAAGGCTGTAAAGTCTCCATTTTTTTAATGGCTGAATAGTATTCCATAGTGTACATATA
>CAUYON010039153.1:0-15426 GCA_963573935.1 Arctocebus calabarensis | reverse complement strand
CTATGCCTACGTCAATTTCCTGTGAATTTCCTAGGCCTCAATTCCATGAATGGACTGTATCCATTCATTGATACATTCATTCACCTTGCCCCTGGTGGAAGGGACTGTATTCATTCATTTCCTGGCCAAGGAAACCATACACCTATATATACCCTGAGACTAAAGGCCTAAAGGAAGGGATGGGGAAAGACTGGGAGAGAAACGGAGAGAGCTTCTCTCTCCCCACTGGAGTTCTCTCCCTCTACCAGGAGCTTTAGTGTTTTCTGTATTCTTTTCTGTGAATAGATTCTGTCTTACCATGGGGGGGTGAGGGGAAATAATGTAATGAAGAATAATAAAATACATGTTAATTGCACACACAAAAAAATCCCCACCTCTTTCTAAGAAAAATAAAGAATATTCCTATTATTGCTTAGCATATAATTAGCCATAGACTTAAGTAGATTTGAATTAAGACCTCAGAGACTTCTCTACACATGGAGATAGACGATTTCCTCTTTAGGGAAATTTTTTACTTTGTTTTTTTTCTGCCTATGCAATAAAGACTGCTTTTGTGATAAAATAAATAAATAAATACTTGCTGATTAAACTATTTTTTATATTTGTCTGTTTGCTTTCATTAATGTTGTTTGAATTATTATAGTTTTGCTTATTCTACTTGCCTTTGGTTTATTCTTTTTGTAAATTTTAAAGTTTGATGCTTATTTAGATAATTAATTTTTACATTTTCCTTTTCTAATATGTACATGTTCTCAAGCCTTTAAATTACTTTCTAATTTCTGCATTATCAAAATTTTAATGTGGAATAGTTATATTATATAATTGTAAATATATTCTAATTTTTATTAGAAATTCTTTTTTGACCAAAAGTTATTTAAAAATTAGGCTTTTCATAACTTCTAAAAATATCTGGTTTTTTGAGTCATCTTTTTGTTATTGATTTCTAACTTTGGGGATATAATAAAAATAGTATTTTATTTTATTAGTATTTAC
This sequence comes from Arctocebus calabarensis, assembly GCA_963573935.1. Taxonomy (NCBI): domain Eukaryota; kingdom Metazoa; phylum Chordata; class Mammalia; order Primates; family Lorisidae; genus Arctocebus; species Arctocebus calabarensis. The sequence continues at coordinate 14,433 of CAUYON010039153.1, read as the reverse complement.
TTAGTACTTTTTCTAAAATTTTGCTTTAAACCTATTTTATCTGTGTGCTTAGATTTAAGCATATCTCTATTAAATGGCATATAATCGTATTTTCTTTTACTCCTGACAGTCTATTTCATCATAGAGTTTAGTATATTTATAGACACATTTAAATTCATTTTTATCATTTAATCTTGTGCTGTTTCTTCCACTTCTCCTGTTCTTTTTCTTCCTTTTTTAACCCTTTTTAAATTGATAAATTTTTTTCCTCCTTCATTCCCTTTTCCCTGTTTTGCTAGTTTGGAAATTTCTCAGTTAGTATCAGTTGACCTTTATTCCCCCTCTACAACCGACAGTAAATTTTTGACCAGAGCCCAGCTCTTCCTACAGTTTTCATTTATGTTGCTATAAAAAATAAAATCCTTCCACATAATCACAATATAATCATTTTTTAAAATCAGGATGTTAACATTGATGCTTTGTCATCAAATCCCCAGACCATATTTAAGTTTCACCAAATATCCCGATTACGTCTTTTAGATGAATGTTATGTAGTTTGAAGTCACATGTTGGCTTCAGCTGTCATGTTGCTTTCATTTTTCTCAGTCTGGAACAATTCCAAGTCCATCTTTGACTTTCATGACCTAAACACGTTTGAAGATTATAGGAGGACCCTCATTTGGATTTGTCTGATGTTTTTTTCATGCTCAGATTTCGGGTATGCATTAGGGGTAGAAATAACAAGCAGCGATTCTGTGTTCTCTCTGCATCCTATCAGGTGACGTTCTACCTTGGTTTGTCCCAATGCTGACTAAGGTGTTCACTTGACAAGGTAATGTCTTCCAGGCTTATCTACTGTGATTATTCTTTTCCTTTTGTAATTAATAAGGGGAGAGTGTTTTGAAACTATTGAAATATATCATCAAACTTTCCACTTAGTCAGTTATTGTTTTATGCCCATATATAATCATGGTTTCTGATTTTTTTTAATGCATCTGTCATGATCATCACTTTTGTTACTGTGACTGTCCCCAGTTGGGTCAGCAGCAGAGTCTTCAAGCTGGCTTTTACGGCCATTTGTCAGATGCCCATCCTTCTTTGAACATATCCTTGCTTTCTGATAAAATAAGATGTCCCAGGTTCATTTTGTACTCTCTTCATGCTCGCACTGGAGTCATCTATTTCTCTAAAGATTGGTATTCACACATTTCTGTTTTTCTGTATTATTTTCTTACATATTAAAAACTGATTGAGTAATAACACCTTCAATTCCAATCTAGCACCTCCGAGTTGATTCTTTCTTTCCATGTTTACAAATCTCTTTCTGCAGTGAGAAGTTTATTTCCCATTAGCCTCATCATGCACTTGCTTGTTAATGCACATCCCTCTATATGATCGCTCTCCCACCACTCCTTTTCCTTTCCTTGCTACACTCAGGCCACATCTCCCCACACTGGGCTGCCAGTTTGCAGAGATGCCCTCCCCACCCTGAGTAGGTTCAGAGGTCCCCTCACTCTCCTTTTCCAGTGAGGATTCCCTCTTCTCATAGCATCAGCTCTGATGCCCCATGCTGGTCTCTCTCCACCCTGCTCCTCTGACACCCAGTCTTGGGCTACTCTGCTGAGCTGCTCTTCTCATCCTGATTAGCTTCTGGGCCTTACCCGAGCATCTGTGTACCCCTCTGCATGGATAATTCTTATTCCACTCTGGTTCTGACTTCTCATGTAAGAGGATTATTCTCCCATGGAGACAACTTATTTACCCTTCTCTGTCTCTAATATAGCCTTCCCTGGGCCTTTATGACTACCTCCAGCTTGCCCTGCCCTAAGTGCTTAATTTTAGGATAAACAATCTACTACAGAAGATTCAACATGTATATTTAACAAATATAAGGTTAACAGACAGTTTTACCCTCTTCATAAGCACTACAGATTCTTTAAAATATCTTATTTTATTTAATTTTCCCTAAGATAATTATATTCATTTATATTCATTTATTTTACTCATTCATTCATTCATTCATTCAGAGACAGAATCGCATTCTGTTGCCCCCACTAGAGTGCATTGGTATCATCATAGCTTACTGCAACCTCAAACTCCTGGGTTCAAGAAATTCTCCCTCCTCAGCCTCCCGAGTAGCTGGGACTATAGGCCCCTGCTACTACACACAGCTAATTTTTTTTTTTTTTTTTTTTGGAGACAGAGTCTCACTTTATCGCCCTGGGTGGAGTGCCGTGGCGTCGCACTGCTCACGGCGGCCTCCAGCTCTTGGGCTTGGGTGATTCTCTTGCCTCGGCCACCCTGGTGGCTGGGACTGTGGGTGCCCACCGCAGCGCCCGGCTATTTTTTTGTTTTGCAGTTCAGCCGAGGCCGGGCTTGAGCCCGCCACCTTCGGTGTGTGGGGCCGGCGCCCTGCTCGCTGAGCCACAAGAGCCGCCCAGCTAATTTTTTTCATAGAGATGAGGTCTCTCTCTTGCTCAGGCTGGTCTCAAACTCCTGAGCTCAAAGGATCCTCCCGTGTCAGCCTCCCATAGTACCAGGATTACAGATATGTTCTACCTTGCCAGGCCCAGGATTGTTTTTATTTAATCATCATAACAAACCCATGGGAGAGATATATGAGTCTTATTCAGAGATGATTTTGTTACCTCTATCTTTACAATATCTAAAATAGTGTCTTAAACTCAGTATAGTAGGCCTATGCTGTGTTAATATCTGTTGAAATAAGAAACTCAAAGAGGCTCAGTGCCTGTGGCTCAAGTGGCTAGGGCGCTGACTACATGCACCTGAGCTGGCGGGTTCAAATCGAGCTGGGGCCCACCAAACAACAATGATGGCTGCAACCAGAAAATAGCCGGGCGTTGTGGTGGGCGCCTGTGGTCCCGGCTGCTTGGGAGGTGGAGGCGGGAGAGTTGTTTGGGTCCAGGAGTTGGAGGTTGCTGTGGGGTGTGGTGCCGTGGCGCTCTACCCAGGGTGAGAACTTGAGGCTCAGCCTCAAAAAAAAGAAAGAAACTCAAAGAATAAAAAAGATGCAAATGAAAAAAAATCTCTATTTTGCTTAGCAAATTGAAAATGATAAGTAAATTATGGTGCTCATTTTCTAAAAGGACCTGGAGAAATAAACATATTTCCATATTTTGTGTGATGGTATATACTGATCTAACCTTTGTTAGAAATCATTTGTTCACATATTTGTTAAACATTTGCTGAGTGTCCAATGGTGTACCATGTGTAATTGGCATGTGACATCCAATGTTTAAACATGTTCCCTGACCTCCAGCCTCTTTCTGGAAACATGTATTAGCAACTTGAAAACTAATTATTACCATATGTTTAATATTTTCTTTCTAACCAAGTGTTTAATAATCCCAGCTTTAGAACTAAATCTTAAAAAATCAGAGATTTTATCTTATTCATTTGTCTAGCATGCATTGAGAACATACTCTAATGATAATAACTAACAATTATCAAGAGCTTTGAGCAGGATAAGTTAGTAGCTAAGAACATGGGCTCTGGAGCCAGATTACTGGGCTTTAAATCTTGGCTTTGCCACTCACTGACTAGGTAAACTTGGGCAAGTTCACTTAACCTACTCATGTTTGGGATTTCTCATGTGAAAATGGGAATGATGTTAGGTTAGTTGTGAGGATTAAATGAGTTGCCATTTATAAAGTGCTTAGAACAGTCCCTGGCACACATTTTGAAGTGCTATATACATTTTTGTTTTTACCATTATTAACCTCTATTCTAATTCATTGAATCATCACAGCCACAGGTACTATTAGTATCTTTATGTTAGGAGCAATCACAAAGGTTAAAGGAGGTGAAGTGACAATAATAATCAAATAAATGGATGAGTCAGGATTTAAAGCCAGGTAGACTGGCTGCAGAGCCTGTGCATATCATCATCAACATCTACGACCTCCCAGGCCCCACCAGCAGTAGGACCACGGTGGAAATCCCCGCAAAGGGAGGGAAGACCTAAAAAGTAAGTAAGAGTAAGAAACAAATAAGATAATTCCAGGTAGATATTCCAGATAACGAATGCTATGAAGAGTACCAAATGAGTACCATGCTAGAATACAGCTTGCAGAAATGCCCAGAATATTTGATAGGGGAGAGAAATCTCTTTCAGAAGGTAACATCTGAAATCAGAAACTGGAAGACCAGGAGATATAAAGATAACTGATTTACATAAATGGAGATTCTTCACTGTATTATTGCTAAAATACTGAGAACAAACTAAAAGTTGAAAAATAAATTAATAATAAGAACATTTTTAAATATGGCAATATAATACATTATTAAGTTAAGGAAAATAAGAACTCAGATATACAATTTCTATTATTATTTACTATACATGCACATAGAAAATATATATTTTAAAGTACTTACCTATACATAGGAAAGGGACTGGCGGAAAGAAAACATTTATTTCAATTAAGTGGTAGTATTACAGAAGATATTATTCTTTGTCATATTTTTATATTTTCTGAATTCACAAAAATTTAATGTTGATACATAAATGTAATTAACAACAAAATGTATAAGCAGAATTTTAATAATGATGAATAATGCTTTAGGAAGGTCATTTATTATCTTACCTGTTATTTCACAGATCAGAAAATTGAGATTTAAAATGATTAAATAACACATCCAAAGTCATGCATCTGGTTGAGTTGCCAGAGTCATATTCAAACCTCATCTGCCTGGCATCAAAATCTGTAAACTCATTGCAGAAGTTTTTCACTTTTTGTTTTTACAGCATCTATTTCCATTCATGACCATACTCAATTTCCTTGTTAGAACAAGTTAACTGATAGCAAGGTATAAAAGAAAAAGTCCAGCAAAGTTGTTTTTAGAGTAAGAAATAGAAATAATCTGAAATCCAATAAAAATAGTATATATATCCTTGAAAACCTATGTGTTAAAATATCAAACAGACATTACAAACACTATTTCAGATAACTATATGATGAGGGAAAATGCTTATGGAACGTAAAGGAAATTAAAGATAAGAAATATAAAAGTATTTAACATCACAGTTTAATTCCAACAATGCAAAAAATTCAAGCTTTGAATTTTACAAAAGAATATATAGAAATACACTAAATCATTAGCAATTATATTTAATCAATAGGATAATAAAGGATTTTTTTGCTATTGTATATTTTTCTCACTTTCTGACATGAACATATATAATATAGTGGTAAAGAGCATGGTCTTCCAAGTTAGACTAGCATTCTAGCTCTACAAGTGTATCACAACTCACCAATAAATCCTTACTTAAAAAAATAAAAATAAAGGAAAAAAAAAAAGGCTAGGTGCAGTGGCTCACACCTGTAATCCTAGCACTCTGGGAGGGTGAGGTGGGTAGATTGCTTGAGCTCACAAGTTCAAGACCAGCCTGAATAAAAGCAAGACCTCATCTCTACCAAAAATAGAAAAACTGATGCAAGAGGATCACTTGAGTCCAAGTTGGAGGTTGCTGTGAGCTATGACACCACAGCAATCTACCCAGGGTGACAGCTTCAGATTCTGTCTCAAAAAAGAAAAAAAAAAGTCCTTACTAATTCATAAGTAATTTTTACTTACTATTCAAAATAACATGATGGAGATACTATTGTCATATTTATGCATTTAAATTTAAATTAATACTTGGAAAAATCATATAACTTATCTAAAAACAGGTAATCAGCAATGAACAGAACCTAGATTTCAACTCAGGCTAGGCAGTCCAATCCAATCCACAGTCACTTTCCACTCTCTGCACTCACTATGCTCTCTCCATTCTTCTATCAGTGCACCTGTAAGTTCGTGTTAGTTTTCCTCTGTCTCTTCCTGTTAGTCTGGGAGCCTGTCCTCTTATCATCAGTGGGGCAGATAAGGAATAAATGTTTGTCAAATACATTGACCTCTGCCCAACCAACTTCAGTTGGAAATTTTTACCCTCATTAAAAGAGATTATTTCTTGGCTTGTAAACCATACATTCAGGTTCAAACTAACTGGCCTTTTCCGGAACTTTTCGAGACATATGTTAAGATCTACATTTGCTAATGGTGTTGACCTGTGATGTCACTCAAAACCACTTAGAACAGAGCCAATAGATCTTTGAGAGCCTAAGAAGCTTTCCCACGCTTAGTAACACTCTAGCAGTTCCAAATATAATCCACTGTTCTAATCACACAGAATATACTAAAAGTGTCATAGTCACATAGGTGCTCTAACACCAATAACTTTTATGTCTTATTGAAATAAAGCCCTTTCATTCACAATTGACTAAATTAGAATCTAATGAATATTTTAAAGGCATTTCTCTCTCTCTCTCTCTCTGTCCTCCTTCCTCAGAATGTAGAAATGGTCTTTGTACATGTAATCATCTAAGATAAAATAAGGTCATTGTGAAGTAGGCCAGGGTTCTAATTCAATACAATTGTCCTCATACAAAGATGCAGACACCCACACACACAGAAAGTGCCCCATGAAGAGGAAGGCAGAGATTGGAGTGAGATGTCTACAAGCCAAAGAAAGACAAGTATTGCCAGCAACATCACAGACAAAAGGTGTGGGCTGCCTCTAGTTTAGGACTATTTTTTAAAAAAAGAAAATGGGCTGGGGCATGGTGGCCCATGCCTGTAATCCTAGCGCTATGGGGGACCAAGACAGGAGGATCACTTAAGCTCAGGAGTTCTAGACCAGCCTGAGCAAGAGTGAAACCCATCTCTACTAAAGAGAGAAAAAACTAGCCAGGCACTGTGGCCAGCACCTGTTGTTCCAGCTACTCAGGAGGCTGAGGCAGGAGGACCCAAGAGTTTGAGGTTGCTGTGAGCTAAGATGCCACGGCATTATCCCCAGGGTAACAGAGTGAGACTCTGTCTCGGGGTGGGGGTGGGGGAGGGAAAAGAAAAGAAGAAGAAGAAAGGCATGGCACAAATTCTTCCTGAGAGATATCAGGGTGTGTGACTTTGTTGATTCCAGATCAGAGACTCCATAACTGTGAGAGAATACATTTCTATTATTTTAAGTCATCCTGTTCATGATTGTTACAGCAGTTCTAGGAAACTAACTCAGTGCCCTTGGGCAATAAATACTATCATTAAGTCATTAAGGAGATTAAATGATATAAAATATACAAAGAGTTTAGCTGTGCTGGCATATAGAAAATATTCAAGAAATAGTGGTTTTTATTAATAAGTATTTTAAATAACTTTTACTGTAAAATAATAATTGTAATTAGCATAACTCTCCCAGAAAGAAACACTATGCCCCACTCCCAGTCTTGTAGCTTTAAAGGGTGAAACACCTGGCATCTCAGGGGCCTCCTCCAGCAATGGTAGCTGAACAGCAAACTGAGGACATACAAGTTCTTGCCTGGCCATTAAAACTCAGCCTGTAGGGAACTCTCATTGACACCACTTCCATTCCTTTGTCTAGAAACCAAAGAAGACCAGTCAATAGGCATCTCTCACAACCCCCCAGAAAGAACCATCCATCTCAGCCTAGGTGACTGTCACTTTGAACATTTTCAGGCAGCTTTTTCAACCTTGGAGGTTTGGGCAACCTGCCAGTAATGAAGATGTATTAATGCTTAATGCAGCTTAATGTAATAGGTGTCATGTTCATAATTTACAGAAGCTCTTTCTAAAGCATTAAATTCATTTATACTCCTTAAAAGCTACTCAATCGTGGGGGCTAAGTTAGTTTGGTAGGGTTTCTTTTTTAGGATCAAATGATATATAAATTGTTAACATATCCAAACTCATCCATTAGTGCATGTGAAAGCAATAAATGTGCCAAAGTAGCAATAACATGATCGAGGAAAGTCATTGTGGTCATTAGGGCTGAAAGGGTTTCATTTATGGCCCAGAGAAAGAGGATGAAGGCTATAAAACAGACCCAGGAGCTCCCACCGACCAGGAGTCCTGCATTATTATGCTTAAATAATAATAAAATAAGATGTGCATTTTAGGTGTTCAAGAGTGACGACAGGTTTCACCTTCTACTTTTTCATGAGTTGTCCCTCCTGCTCCCATCGCCATTTTGAGGAAAGAAAATGGAATGGATTGATGAGGCCTCCACATCCCGACTGTCTGCTTGTACAGTATTGATTGGCCTCTTGGTAAATAACTCTGAGCAAAACAGGGGGCACAGCTAATGAGAGCCCTTGCTTGTTGGACAGATCATGGAGGTCAGTAATTGATGGAATTATAAATCCCAGCTCGGCATTTCCAAACCAGTCCCAGGATCAACATAGGGATAAGAAGAAGCTAGGGCCTTGCATATCAGGTTACAGTCACCACTGTCTATTACCCCATTTTGATCTGTGGACAGCAGACCATTACTCATGTTCTTGTAAGTCAAGTTCCCCAACCCTCCAAAACAACATATTGTGGAATGCCAAGAAGCATTACAAAAAGGAAGGTAAGAAATTGGATTTTTTAAATTTGTTTAAATTTTTAAAGTAAATTTATCCTAGCTAAGTGAGTGCTTCTCTGTCCTTGGTATAAGGATATTTTAGCTCTACTAAACCTGCAAAGTCTTGGCCCCATCCTAGATAATTAAATCTCTAGAAGTGGGGTCCAGGGAATCCTCATGTGAAACCAGAATTAAGAACCATTGATTTAACTAATATTTAAGAGCAACCACAAAAGCTCTTAAATGAAGATGTACATCACATTAGTCATGTCTTCATTTGTAGAGCTTTCCATGTAAAGCTGTGGTACAGGTATTTGGTGCTTGCAGGGGCATTCCCCTCAAGAGTCTAAGAATCTGTTCAGGTCTCCTCTGCTGGAGGCCAAGGAAATAAAAGGTGACTCTCTACCTAGGAGTATCTTCAGTGGCTGGAAAGCGAAAAGGTTGAAGTGTAGTTCTTCCTCTAAGTAAATCTCTTTTACTGCTGTGGGGCGCTCACCTCCCTGAGATCATAAAGAATTCTCCATCTTGCTGTGGCTCTGGCCCTCTCTCATGGAGAGAAATGGCTACATCAAAGCTCACCAGAGATTTCACCAAGGGAGAATCCTGCCGAAGACGTTGGCTATGAAAATTCAGATCTTGCCTTTCCAGCTGGAGAGCTGACATGAGGAGTCTTTGCTGAACAGAGTCTGAATATGGGTGGGGCAAAGGGGAAAATATGAAGTGGGTGGGAGCAGTAACTAAAACCCCTGTGGCATGCTAGAGTATCCGGTAGTAAGTGTATCTAACAACCTCTAATTAAGTCATGTCATGTAGCCAGATTCGACTTGGAAAAAGAAATGCCCACAGTAATTGCATTTAGTTCATCTTGTAGCATGCTCCCAATCATAACTGCTAATTCAATTGTACGTTCATTCTGCCAGCTCTTTGCCATTAAGCACACATTTAATTACTTCAATAAAGGATTAATATGCAGCACACAAAAGGAGGGACAGAAGACTGTGCCAAAGCACACAGCTGCCCAAGCGTTTAGCTCACAGATAAAACAGGAATATCATTGGGCCGCATAATCCTGCTCCAAATACATCATTATTAGATGAACATTCCAGACTTTTATTTTCATGCTTGTTATGCACCGGTCCGCATGCATACATTTCTGTGGCACCAGAAAGAGCTGTAACAGGCTCCTGACAGCTTTCCATTGTTGTCTCAATCACTCTCGCACCCCCCCACACACACCCATCTTCCCCTAAGCTTGTAAGGTGGAGCTTATCTCATCTCCAGGCAAAAGCTTACAGTGCCTACATTACAACAGCCTGAGATAAGGGCCCTCGCTTGACATTGTTCCTGCCTGGGCTGCAAACAAATGACAAACCTGGCATGTATAAAAGGAGAAAGAGGGAGAACAACAAAGCCAGAGCCCCCTCCTCCGATCCTCCCCCCAGCTCCACCTCAAAGGACAGCCCATCAATTCTCCAGGATGTACACAATCATTATTGTAGGGGAAACAAAGGCTAGTGTCAATTGTGCAGTGTTATAAAACAGTCCCTCAAATTAAAACCATGTACCTAACTGCATCTGATGGCAGAAGCTATTTAGCAGTGATATTTTACGGAAAGGCAATGAAAAGCAATAACTGCTTTATTTAATGTATCTGTTCAATCCAGCTGCCCTGGATAGGCCTTAATAGAAGCTGTCGATCAATGTCAGGCCCTTAGAAATAACTGCACCAGACTGCAATAAACATGAAGGAATGATAACTAGAACTACTGATCAGCCTCTTGTTACCTTTCCTGCGCCCAGAGATTTGTCATTTGTTTATACTGCTCATAATAGGTGGCTCGATGATTATCATCTTACCAGCCTGGCATTGTGGCAGGCACATTGAGGTGGGGAGAGAGATAGCAGGAGAGGAAATCTTGGAACAGGGGGAAGGAGGAAGAAATACAAAATGTCAGACCAAAAAGCAGAGAAAGTTTGTACAGGACATGAGAAGTTAAGCCTTGAGGAAGTGTGCATACTGGCACCCCGGTTAAAATGCTAACATTAGTCCCACTTTCTTTACCTTCTCTGGACAGCCCTTCCTTAAGATTAACGAAATAAGGTATGAATGCTTAGTTTTGGTATCTTCCCCAGAAAATCCTAGCTCTATGGGGAAGATACTCCCCAACCATGGTCTCACTGGCCATCTCTGTCCACCCACCCTGAATGTTGGTTTTCCTATGGTCCAGTCTCAGCCCTTTATAATTCACTCTACTATAGTCACACAAGCTCACCCACTCCAGTCTTTACCATCTACAACAGGCATTGGCAATCTAAAGCCATAAAGCAATCTAGCACATGGCCTATTTTTATAAATAAAGTTTTATTGGAACACAGCCACACTCACTCATTTAGGTTTTACTATGGTGCTAAGATGGCAGAGTTAAGTAGTTGGGACAAAGACTGTGTTGCCTCCAAAGCCTAAAATATTTACTATCTGGCTTTTTACGGATAGTTTGCCAGCCCTTAATCTATTTACATCATTTCAAAATACATATTTCCAGCCCAAATCACTCTACTCATCTTTAGACCTGTGTTCCTATCTGCTCCTGCCTCCCAGCCCCTGGATCCTTTCAGCTGGCTGCCTCCATGCAATGTATGTATAAAATGTCCAAAATCTAATTCATTTTACAGTTTCTCCTATTTTGTATCTCAAGTAGTGACCTCATCATCTGTTTTAATAACCCAGATGAAAGAGCTGAGTCATCTTTGATGTAAATCTCAACTATTCCGTTTTCTCTCCATTGCCTCTGCCCTCCACCCTCCAACCAGCTCCACTCTGCCCCCTCTGTCATGAAATGTCCCTCGAGGACAGCCTATCCTGTCTGTTCAGAGATTCTGCCTCTACCCTGTTCCTGGATTTTCACAACTTCCCAACCAGATTTCTGCTTCTAGTCTTTCTGCTATCATGCCCTTGCCAGAACTGTCTTTCAAAAGCACAGACATAATTAAAATAATAACGACAATTATTTATTTAGCATTAAGTACCTTCTAGGAAGTGTTCCAAGTACTTTTCATGTATTTATTCATTTAATTCTCACTGAACTCTGTAAGACAAAGTAGCTCCTATTATCCCCATAGGGAAACTGAGGCTTAGAAAGGTTTCATAACTTTCCAAGGTAACACATTTCACAAATAACTACACTAGGATTTGAACTCAGTACCTATCAGTCTCTAAAGGCCAAATTTTCCACGTGTCTATCTGCTTTTCTCACATTTCTACTCCTTACTGAATAAACATTAATGTTAATTCATATAGCTGTCAACGGCTCTTTTCCTACAGACCACTCTTGCCATGTGGTAGGCCACGAACAAATGATGTGATGATGTGGTTACTGTGCCACCTCCCCTGTGAACGTCTCCTGATCCCCTCACCACTCCAACCTTTCTAGCAGAATTAATTGCCCCTTCCCTGGTGGTCTAAGAAAACTCTGGCCATACTACAGAATAACTGTGCCATATTTATTTGTACGTATCTCTGCCTGCTTCGATAGGCTCTAGGTCTTTAAAAGGAGAGACAAATGTCTACATATATCTTCATTTCTAATGCCGAGAGCTTAATAAACGATTAATAAATGTTGATTGAAAGTTTTTTCCGAGCTCACACTATGGAGCTCAGACTCCATATGGACTATGGACTATGCCAGTCCATTTTTTTGTATGGTTCCTAGTGAGCTTTCAGAAACACAAATTGGATCATGTGATTCCTATTTAGCTCAATTCACAGCTTCCTGTTCAAGTACAGGATTTTAAGATTCAAACTCCTTTCCACAGTATATGAGGCATCCTACACAGGCCTACACCTTGACCTCATTCTCAACCCTCCTCTTTTCCAAATTCCAGATACAGACGAAGCATCAGCCATACTGGTCTACTGTGCCTTTGCATATAGTCTGGAATGTTCCATTCTTTCTGGAATATTCCCCTCCTCCAAGTCCTCTTTGATAACTTCCATTTATTCTTCATAAGCCAGGTCAAGTGTCAGCCACTCAAGGAAACTTTCCACACCAGAGAGAAGTTGATCTTCTTATTTGGGGCCTCTATGTAATAAAGATGTTAATAGTCAAAACTTACCTCACATTTACCATGTAGCCCTCTTTGTTGCGTGCTATAGATAGGTGAGATTGTTTAATCGCCACGAAAAGAGGTAAGTACAACTATGCCCATTCCTCTGGCTATCATATACCCAGGACTTCTAAGGAAAGACTAATCCTACCTTCTCTGCCTAAAGATATACAATTTATTTTATTCTAGACGTGGAGAAGACTCAACTAGCTGACTCTGATTAATTAACTGAGTTCCTCCTCTGGGAAACCAGGATTGAAATAGAACATATAGGCACGGTGATATGTGGTGGTCATTACCAGCACTAGAACCTTGTCAGAGTGGGCAAGCAACTGTGCCCTCGCATTGGTCCTTCTGTTGTAAACAAGGGAAACAGAGTGGCAGCCGTTTAAAGAATCTCTCTGCAAATGGAGGCTGAAACTGCAGGGTGCTTTCTTTAGTTGGAAGCTTTATTTGTACTTTGGCCTTGGCTTGAAAGGACAACATTTTGGAGATTCTCTTACCAGTAGTTAGTCAATGATTACTAAGGTAATTGGGTCCTCTGATGTGATGGATTAAAGGGCCTTAGGAGACGTCATTCTCAAATCTAATCTCTCTGGTCTCAAGCACCATCTCTCTTGAGCCAAAGAAAGGCAAAAGCAGACACAAAAGAGAAAAGTGCTATACACAATATAAAAATCTTCCATTTATAAACTTAATAGGACAGATTGACTTTTGGGAACATACTTCCTACAACCAAGGTGTTTGGCATAACTCAAAAAGAAAAAAGAACTGTAGATATTCTTACTGATTTGTCATTTAATAATTAAAGGTAAATTATTATGATTCCTGTCTTAATTTGAAGAAACCAGCAGCTTGGTTCATCAGCAAAAGTCTATCTTTTGGACATGAGAAGCATAGGAAGACACACATATTGATGGCACTTTGAAAGTTTTGTAATAAAAAATTATAACATCCAAAACCGTAGGTCCTTAAAGAAATCAAGGCAAGTCTAACAGGAATCATGCTCAAAACGTGTTTTTAAACTCACTTGTCTTGCATTCATCTTTTAATTTTAGTTGGTTCCTGATGGGGATCTGTGATGGAACTTGGAGAACGTTTGCTTATGTCATTTCAGTTCCAAGAGAACCTGCTATTTAAAAAAAAAAGTGTTAGGACTGCACATTTGCATTCCTCCAAAAGTCATACATAGAAACTCTCACCCTAATAGGATATTATTTGGAGAGGGGGCCTTTGGGAGGTAATTAGGTTCGGATGGGGTCATGAAGATGGTGTCCAATGATGAGATCAATACTCTAATACAGACATGAAGGGACCAGAGCCCTCTCTTTTGGTCATGTGAGGACATACGAAGGTCAGGAAGAGGCCCTCACCAGATCGGCCGGCACCCTGATCTTGGGCTTCTCAGCCTCCAGAATAGTGAAAAGTGAGTGTTTGTCTTTTAAGCTACAGTCTACAGTACTCTGTTTAGGCAGTTCCAACTGACGACAACAAATCTCAATACATTTTCCCCCTAAAAAAAACCTGGTCTTCTTGTCAATTATTTTTTGGTCAGGTGAGAGAATATTATTATGTGCCAATATTATTTTAGATCTAATTCTAAACCAACTCAAATTTACCATTTCTAGCCTCTTTTCAGGTTTTCCCTACACGCTGTCTCTGAAATTCTGAACTCCACATGTAAATTGAAGATCACAGCATCATTTCTTCACTGGTTGGCAACTCAACATCTACCATGGTCCCGAGATGTCCCAGCCTGCTGTGTTAAGCATGTAATTCAGATAGGATTTCTTTTTTTTTTTTTTTTTTTTATTGTTGGGGATTCATTGAGAGTACAAGAAACCATGTTACACTGGTTGCATTTGTTAGGAAAAGACCCTCTTACAATCGTGTTTTGCCCCCAAAAGGTGTGGCACACACCAAGACCCCAAGAC
>CAUYON010039149.1:0-17805 GCA_963573935.1 Arctocebus calabarensis | reverse complement strand
GTGGGGGGAGATGGGACAAAGGGTGAGATCACATGTGTGGTACATATTCGAAGGGTCAGGAGAAAACTTCTAAATACGGATCAAAATGTTTTCATATAGTAAACGAGAAAATATCATGAATGGTATATCAAACAGGTTGATAAAATATCTCAGATTGAATGTGAAGCCCCCACACTGTACCCCATGGTTGAACTAATGTACACAGCTATGATTCAATTAAAAAAAAAAAAAAAAAGTAAGCCAAGGACATCAGCCTACCCGACTTTCGGGTTGCTACAGGCCATAGAGATCAAAACAGCATAGTCTATTCAATATGGTTAAATATATTTGTCATATGTCTCTGTCCATGAAGGAGAAAGATAGAGTATGCCATCTCGATGCATTTATAAAGTAGAGTCTTGAAAGGTATCTATAATTTTGTGTTCATAGCAGCATTTTACAAAATATCTAAAAGAAAAAAAAGCAGGAACCTTAATAGGTACAAGGATAAAAATAGATAGTGTATACATACAATATTACTAAAACTTAGGCAGCACCTTTGGTTCAAAGCAGTAGGGTGCTGGACCCGTATGCTGGAGGTAATGAGTTCAAAACAGCCCCAGCCAAAAACCGCAAAGAAACTGCAAAAGAAAATATATATATATATACTAAACCTTACAAAGAAATAGCAGACTGACATTTCCTTCAACACTGTGTTAAGTGCATTAGAAAATATATTGTGTATTAATTTCACTAATGCATAATTCCTACAGTATAAAATTTATTATGTAAACTTTCATAGACAGTTGGTACTTTCCAAGAGCTGGGGGATAGAAAAATGAGGAATTATCTTTTAACAGGTGAGAATTTGGATTTAGAATTACCATTACATTCTGAAAATTGTTGATAGTCATGATTTTATAACACTACATATGTATTTATTGTCACTACAAATTTAAATACATAACAGTGAGCATTGCATATTTTAGTATTTATATCAAAAATAAATGTGTCTGAGAAAGGATATCTATAACCTCTCTGACTCATGGATGACTGACTACTTTTACTTTGTCATGTGTCTCCTTAATTTTAAGACAGAGTCTCATTTTGTTGCCCTCGTTAGATTATTATGATATCATAGCTCAAAGCAACTCCAGTCTTACCGTGGACTTAAGCAATCCTCTTGCCTCAGCCTCCCAAGTAGCTTGGAATACAGACACCCACCACAATGACTGGCTATTTTCAGAGATGGGATCCCGCTCTTGCTCTGGGTGTTCTTATACTTCTGAGCTCAGGATATTCTTCCACCCTGGTCCCCTAGAGTTCTAGAATTATAGAAATGAACCACCACTCTCTAACTTTGTTTCTTTTTCTTTTTTTATGCATTCTAATAATACTTTATTTACGAAAACAGGCCATTGGGCTAACTTTGGCTTGCAGATTATACTTTTTTTTTTTTTAATTGATTCATAGCTGTATAATTTAGTGTAAACATGGGGTACAGTGTGCGGGATTCATATACAATCTGAAATATTTTCATCCAACTGTTCAACATAAGTTTCATGGGATTTTCTGGTTTAGTGTGTGAAAACAAAAGAAGTCCAAGTGCCCATCAATCCACAAATGGATTAATAAGTTGTGGTACGTGTACACCATGGAATACTATGCAGCCTTAAAGAAAGATGGAGACTTTATCACTTTCGTGTTTACATGGATGAAGCTGGAATATATTCTTCTTAGCAAAGTATCTCAAGAAGGGAAGAAAAATTATCCAATGTATACACCCCTCTATAAAGCAAATTTATAGCTTTCGAGCTAAAACTACAACCCAATTATAGCACAAGAAGTCGGGGAAAAGGAGGGAAGATGAAGGGAAGGGTGAGTGGAGAGAGGGTAAAGGGTAGGATCATACTTATGGAGCATCTAGCCTTGTTTCTTAACTTCACACCATGTAAGCAATAGCCAAAGGTATTCTATTGAATCTTAAAACATGTTTTGTAACTTAATTGTGGATTGTACATCTTCCTGTTGCATGACTATTCTTCTCCCACCTGTTCAGGTTTGCTTTATATAACCTGAAATCCATGAATCAATGTATGTTTTACACACTTTTGGGAAGGGACATCAATAAACTTTGGCTCAATCTTGACATTTGCTACTTTGTCTGAGAAAAGTTTCTTCTTCTTCTTTTTTTTTTTTTTTTTCCTGTGGAGACAGAGTCTCACTCTATCGCACTCAGTGGAGTGCTGTGGAGTCACAGCTCACAGCAACCTCCAGCTCTTGGGCTCAAGTGATTCTCTTGCCTCAGCCTCCCAGCTAGCTGGGACTACAGGTGTCCGCCACAGTGCCCAGCTAATTTTTCGATGCAGTTCGGCCAGGGCCAGGTTTGAACCCGCAGCCCTCGGTATATGGGGCTGGCACCCTACTCACTGAGCCACAGGTGCCGCCCAGGAAAGTTTCTTTTAAAACAAACAGGGATTCTCATTTTATTCCTTCCTTTTAAAAGAACACATTAATATAATATGTGATAATTTTAGTGATAAAAAATGTTCAAGAATATAATGAAATAAGAGAGAATCATTAAATAGAAGCCACTAATGAAAAAAATCAATCTGAAGGCTAAGTACTGTGGGTATACAATTATATAACGAATCACCTCTCCCATCCAAGTACTACCCAGGACCCTGCATAGCTTCTGAGATCACACATCATAATTTCAAGACCTAGAAAAAAGAATTCCTCATTTTGTATAGAAGAAAACAAAACCCCATGTTGCCAAGTACATTCTTAGTAATAAAAACAAAGCTGGGGACATTAGCCTACCAGAAATTAAGCAGTACTACAAGGCTGTAGTGATCAAAACAGCATGATATTGGCACAAAAATAGAGACATAGACATTTAGAACTTTAAATATAACCAGGAGATGAAACAAATAACTTACCTACTATTTGATAAACAAACAAGAACATATGATAGGTGAAATAATCCCTATTTAATAAATGGTGCTGGGATAACTGAATATCCCCAAGTAAAAGGCTGAAACTAGACTCTCATCTTTCTCCATTCACAAAAATTGATTAAAGATGGATAAAAGACCTTACTCTAAGGCATGAAACAATTAAAACTTCAAAGAAAATGTGGTGTAAACACTGGAAGCTATGGGGCTGGGGAAAGAATTTATGAAGAAGGCTTCTGGGGCAATAGCAACAACAACAAAAATAAACAAATGAGACTTAATTAAACTCAAAACTTTCTGTACAGCTAAAGTGACAACAACCAAAGATAAACAGACAATCTGCACTTCGTGAAAGAATATTTGCATATTTTGAATCAGACAAATGCTTGATAACTAGGATCTACAGAGAATTCAAATTAATCCACAGGAAAAAAGCCCACAATTTTAAATATCAATGTTCAAGAGAGATGACTAGAACTTTCTCTAAAGTGGATAGGCAAATGGCTAGCAAGCACTTGAACAAATGTGCATCATCCCTAATTATTAGAGAATTGCAAACAAAACTACCCTGAGATATCACCTAACCATAGTGAGAATGGCGCATATCACAAAATCTCAATACTGGTGATGCTGGTGTGGATGTGGGAGAAGAGAACACTCTTATAGTGGTGGACTGCAAACCAATACAACCTTTATGGAAGATGGTATGAAGAACCCTCAATGAACTCAAAGTAGAGCCTTCTTTAATCCTGCAATCCTATTATTGGGCATCCCCCCAGAAAGAAAAAAAAATAATTTTACCACAAAGACACTTGCACTATACTGTATAACAGTTCAATTTACGGTCTCCAAAATAGGGAAACAGTTTAAAGACCCACCCACTGAGAAAAGGCTTAATAAGCATTATTATATGTACAGTCATAGAACACTATTCCGCTACTAAAAAAATACTTTACACCATCTGTATTAACCTGGTGGATGTAGAACACATTATTCTTAGTAAAGCCTCAGAAGAATGGATAAATAAAAATCCTATGTACTCAATTCTGATGTGAGGACAATTAAGGTCCTAGTATATAGTGGGTGTGGGTGATGGGGAGAGCTGAGAAAGAAAAGGAGAAAAGTGGTGGGATCAAGGGGTATGGTACGCCTTTTGGAGGAGGAACACAAATATAAGAGGGTTCTTATCTAACAAAAGCAATCAATGCAAGCTGGTTCTGTGTATGCTCAATGAATCCCAAACAATAAATAAACAAACAAATAAGAACAACAAAAGAATTGACTCTCATTGGGTAAAATAAATTGAACTTTGAGACATGAACCATATAAATTCCACAGGAAAGCATGGGAAAATTCTTAACAACAATGGACTGAAAAAAATTTTAAGAATACCTATTAGCAATTGCACTAACATCAAAACTAAAAGAATGGAAAATGATGAACTAAAAATCTGCTACCTACATCTATGCTGATTTTTAGTTTATCATTGAACACAAATGTCTTAACTGTGATTAAGTAAATGAGGTGAAAGCACTGGTTAATTAGTAAGATGTAAGCATTGGCATTTGTACACATAGGCAAAATATTAAAGCCACAAAGGCATAAATATATTCATGGCCTATGTATTTATGACTTCATAAAAAAAAATGTTGCATAAAGAAGGTTCAATAATAGAAGCATAAAGTTCCTTCAGCATAAGAAGAGATATGTACATACCATGAATATCACAAAGCGCTGGTAACTAGAATCTTCAGAGAGCTCAAATTAATCAACAAGAAAAGATCAAACAATCCTGTGTATAAATGGTGAGGAGATATGAGCAGAAACTTCTATGAATGAAGACAGACAAACTGCCAACAAACACATGAAAACATGCTCATCAACACTAATGATGAGAGAAAGGCAAGTTCCTGACCACTCTGAATGTAATCTAACCCTGTCAGAGTAGCCCACATTACAAAAGCCTAAATCTAAATCTGCAGATGCTGGCGTTCATGTGGAGAGAGAAGAAAACTTTTATACTGGTGGTGAAATTGTACACTAATGTGGCTTCTGTGAAGAAAAAATGTATGGAGAATCCTCAAAGAACTAAAAATAGACTTTACAGTTCAACAGTGCTGTCCTTAAAGCTGGCCGACGATTTTGCAAATAGGAGTCAATGAGAGGAATGAGAGTAGTCATTCTAATCAAATTAAGGAAGTCTGGAGTGGCAGTTCTTCTATAATTATTAAAAAAAAATCTGTCTAGGAGTAATTCTAGGAAGATGGCTGAATAATAGTGAGTATTGGCAGAGGTCTCATGAGAAAAAGTGTGAAAAGCTTCATGTACCATCAAGCAGGGAGGGGAGAAGGGAGGATGGGAAGGAGGAAGTTAATCGGAGGGACCACATCTACTGTGAATCTTACAAGGGTATATGTGAAATGTAGTAAGTGTAGATTATAAGTTTCTGAACACAATAACTAAGAAAATGTGGTTAAAGCTATGTTAACTAGTTTGTTTTAGTATTTCAAATTGTATAGTAAAAAAACACATTGTGTCTCATCATTGCATTAATGTACAGAGCTATGATTTAATTAAAAAGAAAAAAGAATGAATTGTTGTAATTCAACAGCCTCCCAAAAGACCCGATTCTGTCTCAGCTTGTCTCTGCCTTGGTCCCCAGCATGCCACCACCCCTTGGGTTAATTCCAAGAACAGGTCTCTGACAAGGAAGTTCTCTGAGTCCCCTGTCCCCCCTGGCCGGTTTGAAATAATGGTGGAAACTCATTCAAGCAGATTTTCCCAGGTAATTTGGTTTCCCAAGCTACTGGGCTTTCCAAGTTGTCCCCATGGTGATTGAGTTACCCCCCCCAAGCTTCCATGCAGCTACCCCCTGAACAAACTACCTGATTGTAACCCCACCCTGTAGCCAGTCACGTTTCCATTTTGTATATGCATGCTTTGACACATCAGCACAAAAGGGTATAAAAGGCTGCCTGCATTTCTCTTGGGGGCCACTTTCCTTTTGGGTAGCATTAGGCCTGTGCAGATGTAACCACCTGATTTTGGCCTTGCCCTTTGGGTCAGTGCTCCACCTGTACAGGTGTAAATAAGTCAACACCATGTGATTTGAGCCTAAAGTGGGGTCTGTATATTCTTATGGGTGGTATAAGTTACAACATTTGGAGGCACCAGTGAGGTTTGCCACCCCTCAGTCCCCCATCTAAGCCCACCACCAGCTGATGGCTTCAAGGGAAGGCCTGGGAGAGACTTTCCTCTGCTCCATAGCCCTCAGACATGTGGAGTCTAGGCATAGGTCCAAAAAAACTTCCAAATTGGTGATTAATCAGAAAGACCTGGGTGAGTTTGTAACTTCTGTCTGTTCTCTAGAGTTTTGGAGGAAGAACCACCAGCCTCAGTAAGTTTTTGCTGGCTCTATATTTCCGCCTGAGGATTGCAGTTATTCAGTGTTTGGGGAATGAGGGAATGTCAGACATGACATTAATTTTCCTGCCCAGGCCCACACAGGGTGCTGTAGCAGATCACTGGTCTGGACTCACGGGGTTTGTGGACCATTTGGTCTGGACTTGCAATGGAGGCAAGTCATCTGGTCTGTCTTGTCTGGACTACCAGTGTGTGTAAGTCTTTGGATTATTTTGCTGTCTTTGGCTTTTGTTTATCTGTCTCTGACTTAAACTTGGTTTCAGACTCATAGAGTGTGTAGGTCTTTGTTCTGCTTTTGGGTTGGTTCTGTCTGTCTCCGACTTAAGCCTGGTCCCGGACTCATTGGAAGTGTGAGTTCCTTGACTGCTCTCAGTTTGATTTGGTCAGTCTCAGTCTAGTCTGGTTTTCTCTTTGGACTCACAGAGTGTGAGTCTTCAGGCCCCTTCTATATCAGTAAGATTGTGTGAAACCTGTCAGTCTCCCTCATGTTCGGTCTATGTAAAGTTAATGTGAGTCTGTTGGTTTCTCATCTTTAGACATTTCTCCATCCCTTTGGATTTGTCTTGAACTGTCTGCTTCCACTTGTCCCTTTTTTGGTTTGTCAAGCAGCTCCTCTTTAAATACACGGGGAAGTGAATCTCTGGTCTGTTTTGACCCTGGTTTTGTCTGGTAGACTTTGGTGAGTCTTAAATTTTCCTTTTAGGACTTACAGAGAGTTGGTCTTCATCTTGTTTAACTGGTGTGTGAGTTGTTTGTCAAATTTGTATTTGTTGTTTCCAACAGTTTGTCTAAATTCCTTTCAAAGATTGGTCAATTCCAAGTTTAATTCTCACCATCTCCTTCTGGCAAATAAAAAGTTACTACTGCTAAAAATTGTCGTTGCTATGTTACAAATATTCTGAAGACAAGGTGCTGGCAACCAGCAAAAGTCACTCATTTAGAACTGAAGGAAAAAAACCGTCCTGTTTACTTTTTAAAACAGCAGCTGCTTGGCATTACTCTGCCGATCGCATTCTGCCAATCCTCAAGTGGCCTCCAGGTTGTGGGCAGGCTGTGGAGCCTCTGAAGGAAGGTGCCTCTTGAAAATATTCCAGGTTCCAGGAGAACCTGCAGCCCTCAGGAGACCAGCTGACAATAATTCCTAAATTTACCTGTAAGTCCGCCTCTAGAGGTAAGCTACTTACACATCTAAATTTGGCTAGTGTCTGCAGATTTGTTATAAATCATTTTTTAAAAAATATGTAACTGTTTGTTAACCCCAATTGTTGTAATCTGTGTAGAGTCTCCTCGGGAAGGCAAAAGATAAAATCTTTAAACAGGCACCTCAGGTTACCAGGCTATTGGCCTGTCAGAAAGTTTCAGAGGACCCCTGGGCTATTATATCACCCACAGTCCTATTAAAAACTATATGAAAAAGTGCTCGGGTCATTGTTTTAAGAGTATGAAAGTGCACATTGTTTATGTCAGGCCTGTGTCTGCCATATCATTTTATGTCATTTGTTCAGTGTTTGTGGAAAGATTAACCTTGGCCTGAAACAGTCGTGTATTCAACTGAAAAAAGAAACAAAGCAAGTGTAAAAGAGTTAAAAATTCCCTGTAACTCATCATTCTATGCCTTGAAACATCTGAGTTCTAGTTCTTGTCAGCAATTAGAGGTTTCCTCCTCTACACTGTTAGTATAAATATCTGTTTTAATTCTCTGCTTTCCTGCAACATTCTGGTTCCCTCATACAAGTACCCCAGCCTCCTGACTAACATCATTCCCTAAGAGCCCTCTTGTACACATTACATGGAAAGGAGGGCCCTGGCAGGGTAACAGAGATGTCCCAGGGTGAGTCCTCTGTGACAAAGATTAATAAGGTCTATCAGAGCAGGTTAAGTAAAACTTATGAAGAACTTTACATGTGATCCAGTTAACTATGTGTTCCCTTTAAATTTTCTTGTAATCCTGTTCAGAGAAATGTTTTAAGTCTTTGATATCTGACAAACTTCCAAAATCAAATCTCTAAATTTGGAACTTGGCACCTGCAGCAAAGTGCTTATGGCATTGGCCACCTGCACCAATACTGGGAGATTCAACCTCAGGCTTGAACCACTGAAAACCTGAGGAAAATTAGTTAAGCTCATTTGGTTGGTTAAGAATGTATAGAAAATTGTCAAATATGAAATGGTAATGACTTTTGTATGAATTGTGAGTATATGTAGTCTGTCCTAAAGTATAAAATATTGGTCTGTCTTAATGTATATTATCAGTAATTCATCAACAAAAAGGGAAATATTAAGAGAAACTGAATTCCTAATGTCTTTGGAAATTGGGTGCCTTTGGATTAACAATAGACTTTTAGAACTTTTGTTGGAAAAATAAATCATGTCCATGAGCATTACTAACTTAATTTCAAACAGAACAGAAATCAGATATGTGGAACTAGGTTGATTTATTATAGTTTTTGTTTAAAATATTGTTGATTCTGGGTGTTGCCTGTGGCTGAGTGAGTAGGGCGCTGGCCCTATATTCCAAGGATGGTGGGTTCAAACCCAGTCCTGGCCGAACTTCAAAAAAAAAAAAAAAATAGCTGGGCATTGTGGTGGGCTCCTGTAGTCCCAGTTACTTGGGAGGCTGAGACAAGAGAATCGCCTAACCCCAGGAGCTGGAGGTTGCTATGAACCATGAAGCCATGGCACTTGACCAAGAGTGACAAAGTCTCACTTTGTTTCTAAACAAACAAACAAACAAACAAACAACAACAACAAAATATTGTTGATTCTTTTTGTGTTCTGTTTTCCAGTGGTCAAGAAAATTTTCTGCCTTTTGAATAGTTTGTAGCTTTTTGAGTAATGTATGTACTTATGAGCAGAATTCAAAACTTATGAGCAGAATATATTTTTTTCTCCCTTTAATTTCTCTGGAATTTGAATGCCATTTGTAAGTATTCTCAATTTCTGATAACACAGTTGTTTGCATAGGTTCAATAAGAATCCATTTTGTTCTATAGAACATGATGAAGGCACTGGTTATTTTACCACAGCTTTGGGTGGAATAGCATTTCCAGAGATATACAGTCTGCATTAAGGAATTAAGGTTGACTTTATAAGGCCAATGAGAAACAAAGCCCTTTGGAAACTGGCCAGATACCCAGATCAGAACATTTCCTGACCTGTGGTAAGTAACAAAAGTCGATTGCTGATGGGTATAGGTATCAAAATCTGATTGTAGACCTCAAGAGAAGAAGAATTTACCCAATGCAAACAGGTATCTAATGGCACAGAAGAAACCTGGGCTCGTGAAATGCTTTCAAGTAAGTACAGCCTGAAATTCTTTATAAAGTTTCCAGCAAAGCCAATTTTAAAGGAAAGAGCCTAGATGGCTGATAATTATTCTTACTGCACTGTATGGAAATAAGCCAATCCAGTATATCAAAAGTACAGTTTGTATTTGCAACCAAGTTAGTTCTACTGTACTTTGACTTTGAACTTTGAGGTAACTTTTGAGAATCATGGTAGTCTGTTCACCTGAATGTGGGCAATGTGTGGAGAAACAAAAAACAATAAAAAAAGTGACATAAAAATATAAAACTGAAGAATAAGTTATTAAGAAAGCAGAAAAATAAACAAAAACATTTCCCTGTAGTAGCAACCAGCAAGGAAGATTACAAGAAAGGTATGTAGAGAAAAACTAGAGGAGTAATATAGCAATGGTACATTGACTCTGCTTGGGTAGAAGGATACTGGCCTGTTGGAGAACCCTATCAAAGAGGCAGTTTTCAAACAAAAGTTTGTCTCAGAAACAGTGGGGCTTCCCTTTAAATCCTTTCAGCATCTAGAAGGGTCCCTCTAGGTCCCTAAATGCCAATGAAGCCATAAAGCATAGTCTTATTGTCTGTACATTGAATATGTCAGGGTTTATGCACAGCCAGGTTTGATGGACCACAAAAATAGTCTAGTCTACCAAACCTGCCTATGCATAAACCCTGACATAGTCAAAATACATGACAAAAATAAGGGAGAGTGACAGCCTTGCTAGATTAGAATC
Organism: Arctocebus calabarensis; assembly: GCA_963573935.1. Classification (NCBI taxonomy): domain Eukaryota; kingdom Metazoa; phylum Chordata; class Mammalia; order Primates; family Lorisidae; genus Arctocebus; species Arctocebus calabarensis. The sequence continues at coordinate 7,416 of CAUYON010039149.1, read as the reverse complement.
CCAGAAGCCACGGCCAGAGATGCCAAACACTTCACATTTTTAAAATACGATGAGTGGGAAAGCAAGAATGATCAATGACCATGACAACACATTCTCAGAGCCTGTCCAGCAGCCAGGGAGGGAAAGCCTATAACTGTGGCAGGGGCAGACTTTTCTCCATGAAAGAAGCTGCAGTAAGCTGTTCAAATGTTTTAATAACACCAGCTGCTAGAGCACTCTCTCTCTTTGTGACAAACACAAACATAATCAAACAGACACACCACAGACTGATCCAAGTATGAGCCTGAAAAGAACAGACTCACTGGTTTGGGAGGAATCATGGTGAACATTGTGTCTCAGACTTGCACCTGACCACACTTGGATCACATTTCTGGGTCCTAGAAACCTTGCTCAGCTGCCCACAACTGCAATACCAAACTACCCAGAGGATGGTGCAGGGTATAGTCATGGTCCTGTATGAGGTTTTTCTGAATCTCTAGGTAAAATTAAAGAAAGATCTCTAGAATTTTTGAAAAGGAAAAGCAGTCACTGTGGGACACATGTACATAGGAGGATAGCACTCATTCCTACTAACAAATGGAGGGAGACAGGTTGTGCCCAAGCATTGAGTTCTTCTGTGTTGGTGGTGATGATGATGGTGAGAACAACTGTGGGTTATGTCTTATAAACCTGCCACTTTAAGATGCAGAAGTGTGAGACTGGGATCATCACAGGAGAACAGGAGTTCAAGGCCAAGCCCTGAGCAATACAGAATAACCCCATATCAACAACAACAAAAAGGAAACATAGAAAAATCTACCAAGGCATAGTGGCACATGCTATAGTCATAGCTACCCAGGAATCTGAGGGATGACGTTGACTTCACCCTAAGTAGAATTGGGTTAGGGGGCCTTACAATGAGTTAGGATGACACCAACACACACTAGTGAAGGGGGGGGCTATATTGTAAAAAACAAATAAAAAGAAAGAAAGAAAAAAAAAGTGGACTGAACTTGGTTTAACACAGTCAATAAGAGGACACTAGTTTGGATGGCACTCTTTCCCAAGCCCAAGATCTTGCTTAAGGAGCCAAACATGATTTTACTATCACCTTTGTCTAAGGAGAAAAAATTAGCTTGGAAAGTAACCATCATTTGCATGACATCCTTACATTCAAAGTACTTCATTGGCCAAAACAAATAAATAGATGTCACATGAAAGCCAGACACCTCTCAACCTTCACCTCTATTTCACTGACACTTAACATAAACATATAGGCAGAGCTGAAAGAACTGTACTTTCTCTTCCATCAGAATTTCAGATCTTTTCCCCTTAAGGAAATTAGATTGCATCTTAAGTTTTCAATTCCCTTTGAAATGGCCTCTATAATGATATAGCTTACTAAGAAAATGTGTCCCCCTTAACAGTTGCTGATCAAGGATTCAGAACCCCCCTTGCTACACAGCACATTGTTCCCTGGAATTTTCATTTTTTTGTCCTTCCATCCTTCCTTCCTTCTTTCTCTTTCTTCCTTTCTTCTCCTATTTTAGAAACAGAAACAGGAGGGACACCCTAGAAATGCAGATCACCCTACCCTCAACACAAGGTAGGAAGATGCACACATTTCACTGTAGAGTCTATGTGAATCCCCGATTACAGTAGCTGCTTTATGACTGGAACTCCCAAAACATTAGGATGAAAAAGAAGATCCCTTGCCCCTTTCTTTGTAACTTCTATTTTTATACAGCATTCTACAGAGGGGAAATCCATCTATGGATATGATACGTCTGAATAAATTGCAAATCTCAGGGGCGAGGGGAGACAATAGGAGAGGAAACAGATCCCAGATATTTTCCCCTTCAATTTCAGGTGAGATCAGCACCTAGGCATTTTCATAACTGATTCTCCTATAAATGGAAAAAAAAAATAAGCTCAAACAATAAAGTGTGGACTGAGGTTATTTCTGGAATGGAAATGGAAGGAAGAGAGGTAAGAAGAGATTCTTATCCAGATAGTGATCTACATTACTTCAGAAATTCCTGTTTCATCATTCTAGTGCACATTAATGTTATGTAAACTCGCATGAATCTACATAGGCCTGCCATTAAGAGAGAACTCAATCTTTGTAAAACAAACATCTGTGACTGACTGGAGAGACTTGGCCATGTCTTTGTGGTTGTGGTACAGTTTGGTTGCCTTTGTCATTTTAAGGGAATGAGGATTTATATTTAAAGTCATAGAACGAATGCAGAGGAAACCTACCTTCATTTGCCTTGAAAAGCCAGGGAATTTCCAAAGATGGAAAACAGCTTACAGATCATATGAGAGTTTCAAGGAATTCCTTATTGAGTTGAAGTGAGGCTGAGTAAAGATATGGAATTTTTTACCATGAGGAAGTCTGTTCATGGAAGATAAGCCACCAGAGATGTGTGTCATGGTAGGTCTTTCAGATGTGTAGCCTTAGGCCTGATAATCAGTTACTAAGGAGGATACTTGTGGAAGTTTTGGGGTTTGCATGCCACCTTGCACTCCATTTCTTCCTACATAGCCTCGTTTTAATGCAAAAAACTCTCCTCTTTTCAGAGCTTAAGGCACATTTACTAGTCTTCAGGGTGTCATGATATTCTCCTGTTGAAACATTTGCAACTGGACCACACCCAGCTGCTGTTGGCAGTTCCCTCAGGAATGGAGGGTGATGTGTAAGAATCTGCATATGGTTGTGAGGGAAGTAATCCCTTTCTCTAGGGAAGAGGACAAAATGTCAGTCCTGTACATTTTCTAACTAAAATCAGGTCTCTGTCAAATGCCTTTGAGAAACAACTGGGGCTTCTCTAAGTATGTTGTACATCTTTTCCCCTTCCAACAAAGGATTATATATACTTGACTGACAGGGATATACTTTATGGAGGGCTCATATGGTTGGGGCTGCCAGGGGTGGGAAGTACCTGGAATTTGGTAAATTGTGATACTAAGTAGCCATGGCTTATCTGAATAAAAGGGCTGTGAGCCTGAGAGTGGAAATAATGTGGATGGGTGTGATGACTCATGTGAGAATGTCTCTGTGACCAAAAATAAAACACCAAACTCCACCCTGTTCTGGTTACTCATACAGACTCATGGGCCAAGTTCAAAAGCCATTGTGTTACTTGTTGGAATACTCCTCTTTGTCAAGAAATAAAAATTTGGAAAGGACCCGAAGTTATTTTTGAACAGACAGAGGCATGGAAATGTTTAATTAGGCAAACCTGCCTTGTCTCCCTCTCATCACAGAATTGGCACCCTAAATCCTGTTCTATTTCTTCATTCAGAATATTTTGAAACTAATTCAGAGGGATGCTCCTGCTTAGTAGACACCCCTTCAACTCTTCTGCTCAACTCTGAAAACCAAGATGTGTTCTAGTCCGTCTTTGTAACTGGTGTGGGGAACAGTGTGTGGGAGTGTTGTGGGTAAAAATGAGGGGATGGTCTGAAAAGGAAGACCCAGGAATCTGTATTCCTGGTCATAGTAGGCACAACATGTGTTTGTCCAAAATGGAGAGATATCTGTCTTTTTCTCTCTTTCTCTGTCTCTCTCTCTCTTTGTTCATGTGGTAGTTTGGGAAAAACAAGGGAAGATTGAAATGAGGGGTTTGTCGTAACAGGTAAATGTAGAATTTACCTTCCTGTGTTGTCTTCTTGTTAAGAAGAGCTTTCCCAAATATCTCAAGATAGAGTGAAAGCAGGTGCCGAAAAGTGATCTTCAACTAATTGCACTTAACCAGGTGAAGTGGCATCATCAGCCTATAATATTAGATATCTGGGAGGCTGTGCAGTGTGTATTACTTGAGGTGAGGAGTTGCAGACCAGTAAGAGTTATAATAAGACTCCATAACTACTAAAAATGAAAATGCTGAGTCAAGAAGATCACTTGACACAAGAGCTTGAGATTGCTGCTTTGAGGTATGATGCCATGGAACTGTACTCAGGTCAAAAGAGTGAGACTCTGTTTAAAAAAAAAAATGAAATTACACCACATTTTCCGTAAATGTATACATGAGAGGCATTTCTTTTTTCTGTTTACAAAAGTGTATCTTGCCACTTCTCAAGGTGTTAAATATAATATCACCCATGTGTGATTAGTGTTCTTGTCTCGATTTCCCTTATTATTTTTCTCTACTTCATTAAAAATTGCAATGGGTACCTCTGCTAGCATAACAGTAATTAGATTACATTATTTCCACTTATTAGGTAAATTCCAAATTTTACTCAAGCCCTTCACTTGAGAGGTATCTAATCTACCCCTTATGTCCCTTAGGAGAGAACTTCACAAACATTCTCCTCCTCTCCATTCCAACTTCCTTCACCTTGAATTGGAAATTGGTTCTATTTGTTACCATGAAATTTACAACTCATAACTGAAAAATTAAGAGGTAAAAATGTTCAAAAATATGCAGAGATTTAGCACTCCTGATCCAGGAAGCCTGTGCGAGCAGGTCCATCTGAGCAATGGTGGAGGCTCTTGGTGAGAGTAGCCACTGTGGCCCTTAGTGTGAGCAGCTGCCTTCGCAATTAATGCCAGAGAACCACTCCCCTGACTGGCCCTCTCCAGCACAGTGTGTGAAACCTAAGACAGGAGCTCACTGCTAAACCAAGCCACCTGGCCAGAACCCACTGGGAAGTGGGGTGGCCTCAGTCTCCTGCCTGGCCAGCTGCCTTAGGGCCAGACTCATAAATGCAAATTTACCTCTGGTTACCCTACAGGAGTTTTGGTGCACTTGGAAAGTTGATTTCCTTTTTCATTAATGATCCTGTTTCTCAGTGTTCTAAATTGGAACATCTTGCCTCATGAAACTTTAAATTATTAACCTTCAGGTATTCCGCAATGAAGCACTCTTGTCTAAGATTTGTTTGGAATCATACCACAGCTATTCTGAGCTGGATACACCATCCTTTTATATGCAACTTTCTGTTGTATCTTGCAGTAAACTCTATCATCTTTTCCACCTAAAAAGTATTACAAGAATAAATTTTATATCACAAAAAGAAAAAAATAATAAAATGAAAATATGCAGAGATTTATTAAGTGATTTTCCTATGATTTATTTGAGGATTTTTACTGCTTAATGCATTAGATTTAGGTCTTTCCATCCATCTTTAATAATTTTTGTGAGTGGAGAAAGATGAGAGTCCAGGTTCAATCTTTTACTTGTGGATATCCAGTTCTCCCAGCACCATTTAAAGAATAAGAGTTCTTTACTCAGGATATTTTCTTATTTGATTTATCAGAGATTAGGTGGCTAAATCAGTGGAACCTCATCTCTGGTGAATATTACAATTGTACATGTCAAATATATTATGAGCAATGTATAAATGCCTTAACACAATGAAATTAAGTGAAGTGAAGGATTTGGTAATCAATTTGATATAAGTATTCCAAATTGTTAATAAAATCAGCACATTGTACCCCTTAAATGCATTAATGTAAACAGTTATGATTTAATAAAAAAAGTTATAATAAATAAAAAATAAACTATATCCTTAAAATGCTTTAAAAAAAAGGGGGGGTATTAGTTTCATCTCATGGTTTTCCATTAAGTTCCAGAGTACTATTACTCTACATTTGTGCCAGTACATGTTTTTGAAGCAAATGGCCTTATAGCAAGCCCAAATTCTCATAGGCTGATGCCCCCAGCTTTCTTTTTATTGCTAAGAATTCCCCTACCTATGTAGGGGTTTTTTTCATTTTTCCATACAACCTGAAGGTTTGTTTTTTCAGTGTCTTAAAAGTCATGTTGATATTTCATTGGGGATTGGATTGAATCTTTAGATTGCTTTGGGAAGTATAGACATTTTAATAGTGTTGAGTCTTTCCAGCCATGACCATGGTATGTTCTTTCTTATTTTCTTATCTTCTTTTCTTAAGGTTTATAATTTACTTTCTAGAGGTACTTCCCCAATTTTGCTTGATATATTCCTAGGTATTTCATTCTTTGAGCTTCCATGTAGGGGATTGTGTCTTTAATTACCTTCTCATCATGGCTGCTATTGGTGTATACAAACCCTACTGAATTGTGGACATTGATTTTCTATTTTGAGACATTACCATATTTTTGTTATCAATTCTGGAATTCTTATGGTTGAGTTTTTGGTGTTTTCTAAGTGTAAGTCATATGACCAGTAAAGAGAGGAAGAGTTGACCCTTCTCTGCCCCCATTTGGGCGCTCTTTATTTCCCCCCCTTGTCTGATTGCATTGGATAGATTCCAGCATTTTGTTAAATAGTTGTGGAGGTGATAAAAGACAACTTCATCTGACTCTAGTTCTTAGTGAAGAAAAAATTACATTTTACTCCATTGAGCTGTAATTCTTTCATAGATGGCCTTGATAAGTTTAAGAAATATGCCACCTATTCCTATTTTCTTTGGGTTTTAATTAAAAAAAAGATGTTGAATTTCTTGAAAGATTTTTTCAGCATCTATGATGAGAATAATATGGTCTTTGTGTTTGTTTCTGTTGATACTTACATTTATGCATTTGTGTAAAACTAACTTTGCATCCCTGAGTTGCAACCTACTTGATCAAGTTGTATGACTTTTTAAATGAGAAGCTGCAGTCTATTGGCAAGAATTTTGTTGAGAATTTTTGCATCTGTATTCATTAGTCTGATGATTAAAGATAATGAGCATTTTTTCATGTATCTGTAGACCATGTGCCTGTCTTTTTTTTTTTTTTATTAAGTCATATACTCAGATATCATGAAAATATTTATACATATTTGGGGTTGAATGGGTTGATTTTTTAATACAGTTTGATGTACTTATGTCAAACTAATTAACATAGATTTTCCTCATTTACTTCATTATTATGTTATGTCATTTATTTTCTACAATTGATTTATTTTTCCTGTACCCCAGGAATACACTCCATAGGTATAAGCCCATCTTTTACCATCCCTCTATTCAACCTCCCCCCTCTTCTCATTCCATTTCTATCCTTCATCGTGGGCTATACTTGTGTTCTATCTTTCATAAGGAAGTGTGAGTAAATATAAGTTGATTTCATATAAGTACTGAGTACATTGGCTAGATATTCCTCCATTCTTCAGATACTTTACTCAGGAGAATATATTGCAGATCTCTCCTTGTAAACATCAAAGAGTTAAAATCTCCATTATTTTTTAAGACTGCATATTATTTAATGGTATACATATATTGCAAATTGCTAATCTGATTATGGTTTGGGTCCATTGGTACTTGAGCTTGTTGAGAACCAACATCCTAGGAGGGATGGTCTTCAGTTTTGAGGAACTGCATCTGAGTCAAAGACTGAATGCAACCTGGCCCCAGCTTTTCCTGCTAAGGCTGGTTCCTTAACCAGATCACAAAAGAGACATGCCCTTTTACTCATCTCAGACTGCTGAGAACACTATTCTCCTCTTAGAACAATTTTAATCAAGTTA
>CAUYON010039146.1:0-22674 GCA_963573935.1 Arctocebus calabarensis | reverse complement strand
CTGCTTCCTGCAGTTACTGTCCCTGCGTTTATCTTGATAGTCCTTTTTTTGACTCGTTGGCCTCTATGACATGCTACCCTTGGAAGAGGGGCCATGCAGAGCTGGAACCCAGATCTCCAAGGAGGTGAGTGCCTAGAATCTCTGAGGCTGGAGCTGAGAGTATAGGGAAGAAGTTGAGAACCAGAACCCATCGCTATTGGAGTAAACTGTCACAGCAAGGTACAGTGTTGTTGCTGGGGTGTTGCTCACAAGGATGAAGAAGTCTCTGCTACCTCCTGCAAATATGCAGTCCTCCCCCTACCGGCAGACCTCAGGGTGGTGCCAGGAGGCCATAGAGAATTGTAGTTTGCAGGGTCCCTGCTCCAGAATTACAGAGTATAGATAAGTGAGCTAAGAGATGTCAGCTTCATAACCAACACAGGGTGTGTGAACAAAATGATAATGGGGGCCCTCCGAACCCCCACACCTTTTCCTGGTGGAAATTACCGCATGTTTAGTCCATTCCATACACTTTACAAAAAGCTCTTACAATTATCTTATTTGTAGGCAGATAGTGGTAATGTGGTAATGTGGGGGTAGTTGCCGGTGCTGGCACTGTCACATAAGGAGAACAGGAGACAGTCTCAAGCACTCAGAGTTGGGGTCCTTTGCTTTAGCTTTGTCCCTGAGCTCATGCTCCCAGGGTCTGAAACAGTCTGAGGCACCCTGACCTGTGCTTCCCTCACCAAACCTGTGCATTTCCCTAGATCTGCAAGTTTTTGACTAGTTCCTTGAGTACAAATGGGCAGATCACCAGTAACCCTGACCCCAACCCTGTTTTAACCAGAAAAGTTCCACTAACATTTGTCTCTCATAGTGGGTATCCCAGTTAGCTTGTTTGAAGAAGAGGTTCTGCAGTGAGCAGCAGCTTAGAAACTCTTGCTCAAGCTGCCAGCCACTAGGTAAGCCAGCAAGGCTCACTTCCACTGGTCTCCTCTGCCGTGATCATTGTCCCTACCAGACTGCAGCAAATATCCATTCTCACCCTACCTCCAAAACCTGTTAAAAGTATCCCTTCTGAAGCATGGGGGCAGAGTGACCCACTCCATTTCTGGGTGTGTGGGTTGGGGTTGTTGGTATGTATAGTGCAAGGTGTTATTTTTTGTTCAATGTTGATGAACCTGACACCTAACAGGTGGACCTGATACCACCCATCCAAAGAACCTATTGGAAGAATCACAAGCAAGGCCAGCACAACGGAGTGACCACAGACAGGGAGCAAGTCCATGCAAATAGTTTTTATTGCAGAAAAAAAAGAAGCTATACAAAGCAAAAACATGTTCCAGAGAGAGGAACAGGTCAGTCTCCATGAATACAGAATGACATTAAGGACTCCCAGATGGTTTCCTTTTATTGGCCTGGTCTGGGGAGGGCTTCTGGGAGGTGTGGATGTCACCAGATGGTTGATAAACATCACTGACAAGTGTTCTGCATTTTTCCTGCAGTCCCTTCTCCTGACTGGTCCCCCAGGTTTTCCACCCCTAGGAATTGCCCTCCAGGCCTATATCTGCCACCACAGATTTGGTCCCTGCCTAACAGATCTTGGTGCATTTTTCTGGGGGGGAAAGAATCCTTTTTATCCACCCTAGAGGCACTCTGGGAGGCCAAGATGGGCGGATTGCTTGAGCTCAGGAGTTCGAAATCAGCCTGAGCAAGAGCAACACCCTGTCTCTACTAAAAATAGAAAAATTACCCAAGCATTGTGGTAGGTGCCTATAATCCCAGCTACTTGTGATGCTGAGGCAAGAGGATTACTCAAGCCCAAGAGTGTGAGGTTGCTGTGAGCTATGATGACACCAGGGCACTCTACCCACGGTGACAGAGTGAGACTGTCTCATAAAAAAATGAACTAACTAAAAATTAATCCACCCTAGAGGAAAGGAAGTAGAGAACAAGTGGTGGGGGGACTTAGGAGGAAGGAAGGAATCTTATTTTTCCCTATCCCAAATGGACACCAGACCCATTCCTGCCCCTAATATTTCCAAAGTGTAAGTGGAGGCAATTGGGCAGCACCCCAAACTGCACCAGAGAGCCCTGAACAAACACTTCAACCCACATGTGCAAACTTTGTCCGAAGGCTCACTGGAAATAGCAGCCATCCTTGGCTACCCACAAGGTCTTTCTAGACTAGCTTGCCACAGACAGGACAGGTACAAGGAGGCTCACGCAGCCCTGGAAGTGGCTGGAGCATTTGAGCAGGAAATTCTGGCCCTGGGTACCTAAGCATGGTCTAAAGCAGTGTTTTCAACCTTTTTTTATCTCATGACAGTTGAACCTGTAGTAAAACTTCCTCAGCACACTTAAATTATATTGATCAAAAACAGTGTAAAAAGAAGAACGTATTTATTGAGCTTTGAACTTCTTTAGAAAATAATTTAATTAATGATCATTGAAACTTTTCAAGGCACACCTAAAATCCTCTTGCAGCATGCCAATGTGCTGCGACACATCAGGTGACTATCACCAGTCTAAAGGAAGGACTGGCCCTGTTGGCACATAGATGTGGCCCACGGACTTCTCCCTCTACGTGGTGAGGGCCAGGGCAGGGCTTCTAAAATCATAGCCCAGGACTGAAGCCTGAGAGAACAAAAGAAGCCACCCGGGCAGAGCAGAGCCAGAAGGACGGAGGTCACATGGAGCCGGCCTCCTTCTGAAGCCCCAAACCAGGGAAGCACCCTTCTGCTGGGGTTGGAAACAAGAGATGCCAAGGTCAAGAGCCAGTGCTCAGAAGCAGACTCCCATGTCAGAGAAGGCAAGAGCAGCCACATGGAAGCTGCCAGGGCACAGCTTCCTTAGTCAGAAGCCTGGAGAGCCCACTCAAGGCTGCGTAGGCCCTGGGATGCCAACAAGACGTGATAGAGCAGGGGAACCCCAGAGATGGACACCAGGGCCTCCTAGTTGTGGCTGATGGTGGGGGGGACATGGCAGGGGGGAGGGAGCTATAGCTGGTTTCAAATCAATTCTGGGAAAACAGAAATGTAATATAACTTTGATTGATTGTACTCAACAATTTTAGGCTTCTTCCCAACTCTGCCCAGCCTACCCCTACTCTCATACACACAGAGAGTATTTGCTGCCCTTTGTTTTAATTCCTAATATTTTAAAAACTTTTCATTATGGAAAAATTCAGACAAATTCAAAGAAGTTAAAATAATACAGTACAATGAACCCCATGTACCCATCACCAGGGTTCAGCAACCATCAATTCCCACCAATCTTTTCCCTCCAATACTATTTTGAGGCAAATCTCAAATGTCATCTGTTTTCATCCATTAATATTTCAAAATATACCTTTTAAAAATGATTCCTTTGGGCTCAGGTAGATTACAGAATCCTAGAACTCTTAGAGGCCGTGGTGGGAGGATTGCTTGAGCTCAGGAGTTCAAGAACAGCATGAGCAAGGGTAAGACCCTGGGTCTACTAAAAATAGAAAAATTAACTGGGCATCATGTGGACACCTGTAGTCCCAGCTACTCAGGTGGCTGCGGCAGGAAGATCATTTGAGCCCAGAGGTTTGAGGTAGCTGTGAGCTAGGCTGATGCCATGGCACTCTAGCCTGGGAAACTGTGTCTCAAAAAAAAAAAAAAAAAGATTTTTTTTAAAATGTAATCGCAGTATCTTTATCACACCTAGATAACAAAATATCCTTAATATCATCAAGTATCCAGTCAGTGATCTCATTTCCAAGTGTCTCCTAATACCACTCTCACCTGGCTGGGGAGGAACACCAGCCAAAGCATGATCAAGAAGCAAGGGACAAGAAGTGAGACAGGACCAGTGGCACAGCTGAGACCAGGACCAGGCAGGGGGTAAAAGTTTCAAAAGGGGAAGAAATTATGGGAGATGCCCAGGGAGCATGGGAGCCAGGGGCAAATGCTGAGCAGAGAATGGCCAAATTGTCTCCTGCTCCTTCCCAGTGAGACGGAAAGGTGAAGGTTCAACTGAGAAGGGACTGTCAGAGTGCAAAGTGACTTTTTCTTACAGAAAATCTGGGGTTTTTTTTTTATTATTATTATCAGTTAGTAGAAGTGTCCACTTGGCAGCTTTTTAAAGATGAGATGAAATCTCTGCCGAAGGTAATCCGTGTGAGGGTAGTGGAGGAGAGAGGAGGCCAGGAAGGGTTGGCTGTGGTTAGGGAATAGCTATCAAGACCTCGCTTTGCTCTTTAGGAAAGTGAGATTTAAGGAGAAAGCAGGTGCACTTTACCCTCCCACCAGCCTAGCCTTAAAGCCTGCTGCTACAGGTTATTAGCTGTGTGAACTTGAGCAAGATGCTTAACCTTCTTGAGCCTATTTCCTCATCTCTAAAATTATAAACCAGGGAAGATAAAATCCCCTAAAGGATTAGATCCAAGAACCAGTGTGAAGTGCCTAACTAGTCAGAACCAGAAGGAGCCTGCTTGTTTGTTTCTTCCTCGCCCTGTCTTTTCCTTTGACTTCTAGTTCCAGGCCCACGTGCAGCCGAGGAGACCAGCCTCCGAGAAGATCGCTGAAGACAGAGATTCTCTTTGTCTCCCACAGCCACACGCGAGTCCACGTGGCTCGCACACTGGCGGGAAGTCCAGTCTCTCTCCTCCACTGCAGAAAGCCCGTCCTAATGCAAGCAAAGCTGTAGGGAACATTGCCCAGGACTGGGATTCTGGGGATAACTGAGGACATCAGTCATGGCAGGCTACTAGCAAGGACAGGGGAGACAGGTCTGAGACACGGGAGTGATCAGTGCTCTGGGGAGGTGGGGGCGGTGTTTATGACTTGATGGTAGGTTTCTGAGTGAGGGTGGCTTGTGCAGTCACACAGGTCTCATGCTTGGACCTTTAAGTGCTGTCTGTCGTCACCATTTTGAAATTCTTAAAGTTTTTTAACGAGGGCCCTGCATGTTCATTTCCCCCTGCCAGAAGCTCTGGTGCCTTTTTATTCTTCTGTATTCCTTTCTCTTTTTCACTTTGTCACCCTCGGTAGAATGTGGTGGCGTCACAGCTCATAGCAACCTCTAACTCTTGGGCTTAAGCAATTCTCTTGTCTCAGCCTTTCATGTAGCTGGGACTACAGGTGCCCACCACAACACCGGGATATTTTTTGTTGCAATTCTCATTGCTGTTTCAGCCTGCCTGGGTCAGGTTCAAACCTGCCACCCTCGATATACGGGCCCAGCACCCTACCCACTGAGCCACAGGTGCTGCTCTTCTGTATTCCTTTCTAATTGCTAAATAAAATCCTGTCTTGCCACTGATCTGTGGTCTGTGGGTTCATTCCTCCAATCCCCAAGGACCTCCTGAAGAGTGAAATTCTGGTAACCTATTTGAGTCCTACACATCATGTAGCTGGTCCTACTTGGCACCCGCCTGCCAACTGTGTGGATTCCTGTGTGCCGAGCACCCCAGGTGCGGGAATACAGAGCAGCCCCAGCCTGGGGGATTCCACAGCAGAGCAGATGTTCACAAGGAGGCAGAAAAGTCGAGGGGCCAGCAAGAGAGAGATGGCTTCTAGGATGGGTGGAGAAGGAGGCAAAATTGGTAGAGGATTTGCGTATTAGGAAAGGAAAGAGTCTACCATCTGCGGCTCTTACAGACACCATCTAATAGGGGGGTAGAAGTGAGACGGAGCCAGAAGGACAGGGGTCTGTAGCATTGAGCATTGCAGAGATAGAGCAGATGGAAAGGCTGGGCCAAAGCCTAGGAAATCAAAGCTTAATGGATCAGGCAGGTTTTCCCCCAGGGGCACCCATGACTGCTGTCACTGCCACTTGGCACGTTGACTTCCCAACCTGTCAGTCGCCCCCTAAAGCCTGGAGCTCCTGAAAGGGAAATACTAACACTAAGCAAGGTGCTTTTAAAAGTGGCATCTGGGGGGGCTGGTGCTGGCTGGCTGGACAGTGAGAGGGAAACAGGGCTGCATAAAAAGAAGACCACCCAGGTTCTCACCCTGTCTTGACACTGCTAATGGGCCATCTTGGCCAAGTTACCCAACCTCTGCACCTATATTTCCTCACTATAAAGTGGAAATGTTTAATTTGTATTATATTTTCATGTGCCTTTGAGTTTATATACACAAAGTACTTAGAATAGTGCTGGACATGCCGCTCGCTTGCTGTCACTACCAGGACAGATAACTTTTTGTGTGTGCGCGCGTGTTGCAGCTGCCACCGCCTCCAGCAGAAAGCTGACTCCTTTACCAGCCAGCACCTGCGGCTTAGATGTCGCCCAAGGGGCGGCGGAAGGCGGCAGTTCCCTCGGTCTCCCCAGTTAATATCCCTAAAACATCTGCAGGGAGGCCCAAGAGGACCAGGAGACAGCACGCCTGATGCAGGCTGCACGCAGGCGGAAAGGAAACGGCGACTCAACCCCGCGGTCCCCGCCGCCTCCTGCCGGGATCGAAGCCAAGCGGGGACCTGAGCCCTACTGCAGCGGTTCCTGCCCGGAGCACCAAACAGAGCCACTCCGCGCCCCTCACCCGGTGCTGCACCTCTCGGCGGCGGGCGCCACCTGGAGGCCGCCTCGAGATCTGCGGACGCCACGTAGCTTCGGAGTTGTTGGGCTCTGCTGCTTCTGTTTCATCCATTAAAAACGTGTGGACTCTTGAGCTCAGGAGTTCGAGACCAGCCTAAGCAGAAGTGAGACCCTCGTCTCTACTAAAATTAGTTGGACGTAGTGGCAGGCTCCTGTAGTCCCAGCTACTTGGGAGGCTGAGGCAAGAGGATCTCTTGAGCCCAAGAGTTTGAGGTTGCTGTGAGGTGAAGCCACAGCATTTACCCAGGTCGACAGAGTGAGACTGTCTCAACTCTCACACACACACACGCACACACACACACACACACTCACACACACGCACACACCTCTTAGGGAGCCAGTGCTGGGTGTCAGGTTCTGGTGGCGCCGGGAGAAATATAGATAACGTCTTGCCTCCCAGGACACTCGGGGTGTGATGGAGAAAGCAGCCACCCATAAACAATGCCGGGTGCAACGCAAGGGCTGGGAAAGAGAGGGAGGCAGAGGAAGGACTAACTGCCGCAGGCATTCCTGACGCCTTCCTCGGTGCCAGGTTCAAGGCACCAAAAATGAAAAAAGGAACTAAACTGAGCTCCTGCTCCCAAAGTCCACACGGTGGGAGCACAGACGGGCAGACTCAGAAGAGGCCGGGTGAGGAGGCGCCAGCCTGGGGACCATGGATCCCCAAAGGAAGTCAGGGAAGTAGAGCAGGAAACTCTACTTACTTTAAATCTGAAAGAATGAGCAGGGTCTGCCAGCCTGGGGGCTGAGGGAGGCATAGATTGTCTGTAAAACTGAAGCGGAAAGAAAGACATGGGCTGGAGAACGGTTTGTTCCGCGCTGTAGCCCGAAAAACCTGGAGGAGCGGCACTGGGACACGGCAGGAAAGGAGCCAGGTCGCCAAGACCTTTAGGCGGGAAGTGAAGTGGTTCGAACCTGATCCGAGGGCAGTGCGGGCAGCCAGGAGGGTCAGAGGCTCTAAAACAGAGATCTGAGCTTATGGAAAGCTCAACCTGAAACACAGAAGTGAGAAGAGTGAAAATGACCACAGCTGGAACTCAGTGTGCCAGGGAAGTGTGAGTGCTGAACACCCGATATTTATTTCAGTTCTCTAAATGGGCCTGTGGGGTAGTACTACTATTACCCTGATTTTACCAATGAAAAAAATAGCTTAAGTCACTCCTCAACTGGGCCCCCAAATTACGGAGTGTCCCATGGAGTCCAGCTGGGTTCAAACTCCAGTTGGCCAGCTGCCCAGCATGCTCTGGGCAGGACTGGGCTGTGGGAGCGCCCACAGTCCAAGGTGTCTCTAGACACAGGACCCACTCAACCAGTGAGGTCAACAGTACCTAAGGACTGGATCTGCTGAAGACAAGGTCATAATGAAAAGTTTGTGTTTGAGATAATACATGTTTACACTTGAGAGAAGCCTTATCCATCTTGGAGAACAACCCCCAGGCTCCCAGCAAGACGTCAGGGTGTCAGGGCCGGTGAGTCCCTGCTCTGTATTCTGCCTTGCCTCCTGCTGGGAAAGACGAGTGCTTCCCTCTCTAAGGGCAGCCCCTCAGCTTGTGCACTGGATGCCATCCTGGTGCCTATCCAAGGACATCACCTCATCTACTGGACCCTCTGTCATATACGTCAACAGTTTTTTGTTTTTTATCTTTCTACTGAATCATTCCCATAAACATGGATGGGTTCTACATTAAAAAATCTTCCTGGCTCAGCTCCTGTAGTTCAGTAGCTAGGGCACCAGCCACATACATGGGAGTTGGAGGGTTCAAACTCAGCCCTGGGCCTGCCATTCTACAGAGGGCAGCATAGTGAGGCTGTGTCTCAAAAAAAAAACAACTTCTTGATCCTAAATCTCCTATCCCCACCTTTCTATTACATTAGTGATTTTCAAGAGGATTGCAGGTACACCACAAAAACTTTCAAAGATCATTATTTAAGTTATTTTTAAAAGAATTTCAAGCTCGGCGCTTGTGGCTCAATAGGCTAAGGCACCAGCCACGTACACCTGGGCTGGCAGGTTCAATTCCAGCCCTGGCCCGCCAATCAACAATGACAGCTGCACCCAAAAAATGGCTGGGCATTGTGGCGGGCACCTGTGGTCCCAGCTACTTGGGAGTTGGAGGCAAGAGGCTCTCTTGAGCCCAAGAATTGGAGGTTGCTGTGAGCTGTGATGCTACAGCACTCTATCCAGGGTGACAGCTTGAGGCTCTCCCTCAAAAAAAAAAAAGAAAGAAAGAATTTCAAAGCACAGTAAGTGTATTCTTTTTTTTACTCTTTTTTGATCAACATAATTGAAGTGTGCAGCAGAAGTCTAACTATAGGTTCAAGTGTGCCATGAGATTAAAAAGGTTGAAAAACAGTGCATTACATCAACCCTTTTCAAAAGAGTCATTTATACTCAGAATCCACTTTCTCGTCTCTTGTCCTTTCTTGAACTCACTTCAACCAGTTTCATTCTTACAACTCCACAACAATTGCTCTTGAGGTCACTAACCACACCACATTGCAAGTCCCAGAGTTAATTGAGAATGCTCATCTTAGGTGACCTGTCAGCAGCCTTCTACCAGGCTGAGTCTCTTCCCTAAAGGGCCTCAGGCTACCTCCACACTTTTCTCCCTGCACTGGCTTCCTGAGCGTGATCCTGCCTGGCCTCACCCTTACAACTCCCAAATCTATATTTCCATGTTGACCCGGCCTCTGAACTTCAAACCCATACATCCAACTGCTGACTCAACACATGTACTTGGATGCCTAACAGCTCCAAACTTAGCTTGTCCCAAATCAAATTCCAACCCTCCCCCTAAACCTGTTGCTTCCATACATTTTCCATCTCAAGAAAGGAAAACTCCAATCCTAGAGTTGCTGAGAACAGACCCTATTTGTTTTGTCAATATGAATGAGATGATCCTTTAGTAACAAAGAGACCCCAGATCTCAGGGTCTTAACACAACAAACATTTATGGTTTTGTTCATGTTCAAGCGAAGTTGGTAGGAGGCTTCTCACCACATTCATTTGGACATTCAAGGTGACAGAGGCTCCATCTTGACAACATGTTCTCACGTTTGTTGAGACAGAGGAAGGGGGCACATTGTGGGGTCTCGTACTTACAGTTAAATGATTCTGCCCCGAAGTCATGCACATCTCTTCTGCTCGCGTTTTGTTGTCCACAGCAAGTCACCTGGTCACGCCTAACTTAAAAGAGAGTGGGAAATGCAAATCTACTATATGTTCCACAAAGAAACACCCCAAATGTCTGCAAACAGCTCTAGTGACAAACACATTATGCTCGACTCCCTTCTCTCTCCTGTACATGAGATCCACCAGCAAACCTTGCCTGACTTCAAAAGTGATCCAGGATCTGACCCCTCCTAACAGGTCCCAAAGCACGAGCATCTTTCACCTGGATAACTGCACAGCTTAACTATCCTTCCCCCCACCCCCACTCTAGTGTTCACACACCACCCGCGAGATTCTCTGAAACTCGTTGCTCCTCTTCTCAAACCTCTCCAACAGTTGTTTCTCATGGGCCTGCGTGTGAAAGTCAGAGTCCCAACAACAGCCCGAGAGGGTACACGCCTGCCCACCCTGGAACCTAATCCACCCACCTCTCCTTGGGTCAGTCCCTTACAGCCATACATGGCACCAGTTGTGCCCGCCCACCACACAGGCAACAACTACCAACTCAGGGTCAATCTTGTTTCTCTCCCCCCATCCCTTCGTCTGCCTGCAGGCTCTCCCCAGGTAACCATGGGTCTTTCTCCTTGAGTCTCTGCTAAGCACCTCCTCATCATGGAGGCCTTCCCGGACTCCCTAATGCAAAATATAACACACACACACACACACTGCCCACCTCCTCCACTTTCTACCCTTCGTGGACCTTGTCACTGCTTAGCATATTATACATTTGGTTTAATGTCTGTCTCCCCATTAGAATGTGTATTTTATGCAAGCAGGAATTTTCTTTTGTCACCCCTGCATCTCCAGTGCCTAGAGCATAAAATGTGTTGAACCTGAGGAAGTGAGGCCCACAGCTGGTCAGTGCAGAGCTTGAGATAAACTATAGTTCTCTGGCACCTCCATCCAGGGCACTTCCCAGTATGCCAGAAGGCATCTGGATACACAGTGCAGATCACCTGCAGAAATAAGAGCTGCCGGGTTACCTAAACCAGAACTAAACACCAGGAGGTGGGAGATTGGAGTGACTGCTCCACACCTTGCATGGAAAGCTCCTCCCTTTGGGACCTGGGTGTGGGAAGCCACCCAGAGCTCCATTCTGCGTGCTGAAGGAGCCACAAGTGTTTAGAGGAGCCATGTGCAGACACCAGGGAGGCTGCCGCCATCAGCGGTGATCTTTGTGATTGGTACACAAAGATCTGCCAGGCTTGTTCTTACTACGAACAGGGAAATAAAATGAAACTTTACACAGGGAAATGTTTATGGGGAAGAGGGTGGGTTGATCAAGCAAATTCCCACCCTGGGGAGTTTGTCCCAGCTCCATGCCAGCCTCGCCTCTGGGCTGGTCCTTGCACCCAGAAGCAGCATCTAGACATCCTGCACAGCAGAGGTTGGCCTCAACACAGACCCAAGCACTAACTGCAGGCTCTTAAAAGCCCTTCCCAATCTCCTCACGGGGGTTGGGGGGAGAACATTCTGGATACAACTCCAGAACCCAGGCCACGTTAGTGTCAAAGCCACATCAGCACTTTTTTTTTGAGACAGAGCCTCAAGCTGTCACCCTAGATAGAGTGCCATGGCATCACAGCTCACAGCAACCTCCAATTCCTGGGCTCAAGCGAGTCTCTTGCCTCTGCCTCCCAAGTCGCTGGGACCAGAGGCGCCCACCACAACGCCCGGCCATTTTTTAGTTACAGCCATCATTGTTGTTTGGCGGGCCCAGGGGCTGGATTCGAACCTGCCAGCTCAGATGTACATGGCTGGCGCCTTAGCCAGTTGAGCCACAGGCGCTGAGCCCACATCAGCACTTTTATGAGGTCCTTGGGAAGACCTCTGACAGCAAAATTTGTGTGTTGTGACACCAAATGCGGAAACTGACCTAATCATGAACCTGTTTTAGGTCCCCTGGGTGATTCAGGACATCCAAGTAGCATTCCCTCTCTTACAGCATTATTTTCTTTCCCCTCCCTTTCCTGGGTCATTGTCGATCTGAATAAAGCATCCTGCAACTTCTCCATTGTAAAAAAATAGAACTCAATTGGCCTCCCATCTCACTCACCTCTGTCTCATTTCTCAGCTGGTCTTTATTGCAAAACTCTTCTAAAGCCTAACTGTGCTCACAGCCTCTTTCTCCTTCCTCTGCCTTCTGGAATCCATACCACCTGGGTTTCTACCCTTTGGCTCACCCAGCTTCTCTGGTCCAGGTGCCTCCCCTCTGCCGAAAGCCCGGGTCAACTCTTAGCTGCTTTCACTAGATCATTTGACCTGGTGACATGCCCCCTTTCTTAATGATGCACTATCCACGAGTAGGTCCCCTCTCTTCTCTTCCTCCTTTCCTGACCTCTCAATTTTGCAGATCCCCAACATTTTGCCTATAACATCTCTTTTCTCTTATTCCTACTCATTTGTGATCTCATCCAGTTCCATGATTTTAATACATTTGTAAATTTAGAACTCCTTAATTTTTATCTCTGCCTTAATACACTCATGAACTTCAGTCTCCCATACTCAACTAACCTACCCAACAGTAGATATCTCTGCCTGGATATCTACTCAGCATCTCAAACTGCACACACACAAAACAAAATGCTTCTCTCCCTCTTTTCCTTCCTACTTTCTTTCTTTCCCCCTTCCTTCCAGCTTACCTTTCTTCTCCCTTCTTTTCTTTCTTTTTCTTGTATCTGTAATGGACAATCTCAAACATCCACTTAAGTATAACAGACAGACAGGACAGATTGGTGTAACAAATCCCCATCTACCCACCACACAGGGTCAACAATTACCAACTCAGGGCCAATCTTGTTTATCTCCTCTCAACACCCTGAATGATTTTGAAGCTGTCCTAGACAGAGATGTTGCATCATTTCATCTGTATATACAGAGAGTGACAAAAAAATGTGTATACATTTTAAGAAAGGAAAAAAAAACTGCATTAAAATTGTAATACTCAACATATACCAAGGACAAAAGATAAATGTAAGTCATGTTGAGGATCTCTTATAATGGCAGAAGTCACATGTGACTTGACTATTACAGCAGAGGACTTTGGACACCTAGCTTGGGACAGTGAGGGGCTGAGAGACCTCTCATTTCCCCTCTCATGTAGGGAATGTAGTGTCGACTCCTGATCTCACTACACCTGGTGAAACGTCACCAATGGGAAATGTCCCTTCCTAATCTTCTGCAAGATATGCCTCATCCAATTTGCAGACAAGTCAGGATTCAGCATGGAAGCATAAGCAAGAATATTTATTCCAGAGAGGTGGAAGGGACGATGATATAAAGGTGAAGAAACAATGTGAGGAGGAGAAATACGCAGTCATGGGTGTCCATAAATATTATACAAGGGAATCCAGAAGACTTTGTGTTCATCTAGGTGCTGTACAAAGCTGAGGGAGGCCCTTGGAAACATCCCAGCAAGAGCCCGGAGGTGTCTGGGTGTGCATTTCAGAGTCTACATTTTATTCACAGCCAGCCTGATCTCTGCCCTTACCATAGAATTCAGGCGGAGAAATTTAAATTACTGGTTTACAATAAAACTAAACAATTGTAGGTTTTCTTCTAGACTGTCCAGTGTGGACCACTTGCCATGGGAAATCTGGTCATGCCTTTATGACAGGTCTCCCTGGCACTAGACTGGGAGCTTTTGAGGGGAATCCATGCAGGATGGAGATCCAGTGGCATTGGGGGTGACAGAGGAGTCAGGGGGTGTGTGGCAGTGCCCTGAACATACTCACCAGACAAAGCCCTCTGTCTGTTCTGCTTGCACCTCCCCAGCCTCGCCCCTGCTTCCCTTACGCTCATGGCTGGAGTGGACAAGACTACTTAGCACCTTCCCCTCTCCCTCAGCCTCTTCCTCCTCCTCTGCCCTTCTCCCTTGAAACCTAAGGTCTGTACCTTAGGAAACAAAGTAAACACACAAGACTTCAGTCAGATTGTTTGGGGGAATCTCACTGGAAAAGATTTAGGCAGGGTCCAAGGCAGGAGCAACCCCCTATCTTCCAGGTGAAGGCTGGAGTTTTAGGAACGCGGATAATCGGGACATAAGCTTTAGAATACTTCCTGAAGAGGATGCAGTTCCCACATGTGGCCACCAGAGGGCACGCATGAGGTGGAGCTGGGGGATAATCCACAGGGCTGGACGTTTGCCAGATGCAGTGCCCAGGACAGCCTCCAGGGGCGCCAACACTCCACAGGGTCTGGCCCCTGCGTCCGCTGCAAGGCAGGGTACTACGTGAGCGAGCTCAGGGGCGGGGACAGGCTGGCGGCTCCCCCACCCCAGCTCTCCAAGAGGCCAGCTGGGCTGGGAAATCAGGAAGCCACAATGGACTGAATGGAGGCCCTTGTCAGGTAGCTCCTGTCTTTGTTGGCCCCCAGGGACTCCTGCCGTATCCTGGGAAATACTTGGCATAGTACATCTCATCCCCCAGTGAGGGAGGGCGCAGAAATGAATTTAATTTGATTCAGTACTGTGACATTTCTTGTATCCAAGATTTTGTGCAGCAACTTCATGCTCACTTCGTGCATAATGTATATACACTGAATAATACGTATCCACAAACTGTTTTTCCTACATTCTCGTTTTATGGAGGACAGGAAAATGGCCTTAAGGCAACGTCTGGGGGCTTAGAAATGTGTAGAAAGTTGCCAAGGAAGGGGGTCACTGGGTCCTGTCAGAAGTAGTATCTGCCTGTTTTAGAGCTGTTCCCTGGGGCGATTCTGGAGCCTCAAGGTGAGAACTTTCCCGCTGTGACTGAGCAGTCGGAAAAGAGAAAGTGTGCTCTGCCCAAAGGCTGATGCCGAGTAACACACCCTCCCCCGGGCCAGGGACGGCAGGTGGCTGTAGATGGTTCTGGCATTTCCGACTGCTTACTAGGAAGGAAAACGTTTAATAAAACACTGCACTCGTTTGTCCCTCAGTGAGGTCCAGGCACTGCCAGCGATACTGATTCCTGTTTATTTCAAAGCTCCTTTCGGCGTGTTTCTTGTCTGCTTTCCCTGGAAATGAGCTTACAGCCCGGAACAGGAGAAAGAAATGTATTTATTGCTAAATGAAAAAAGGGAAAAGGCCACATCTTGTCCTGACAATGCAGTGAGAAAGGCCTCACTGCCAGCCCCGCAGATAGGATTATACACTCCTTTCAGGGCCAGATTTGTCAAATTTCCTCCTATGCTGTCACCTGAGGGCCTGGACCACATCTCAAGGTCCCCGGATCTGCAGGTCACTGTGCCAGCAGCAGATGGAGCTTGTAAGCAACAGAATACAAATGTTCGACTTGATTGGGAGCTTGATCTCCTCAGTTACAGAGCAGGAAGGTGGGCGAGATTTAAGCCACAAGCAATGGCAAATGTTACTGCTTTTTCACCATTGCTCTTACTCACTAGGGAAGTGGGTGGAATGTGAAATCTCTGACAAACGTTTGTTTTCAAAATGTTTGGAAACATAGATAAGTAAAAACTGCTGTCCAAGAAGAAGAAAATAAAGGCCACCTGTAAGTCCCTCATCAAGAAACCTAGAACTAATTCCTGTTGGTGCTCTGGAATATATCCTCGGTCCCTCTGCCTCTATGCTTGTTCCTCTCACTCCTTCTTTCTCTAATTCTACGCCAAGCACCAGAGAAAACACAGTTTCCAAGCACATATATAAAAATTACAACAGGGCGGAGTCTGTGGTGCAGTGGGTAGGGTGTCAGCCCCATATACCGAGGGCGGCGAGTTCGAGCCCAGCTCTGGCCAGCTAAAACAGCAGTGGCCAGTGCAACAAAAATAGCCGGTCATTGTGGTGGGCCCCTTAGTCCCAGCAACTCGGGAGCCTGAGGCAAGAGAATTGCCCTAGCCCAAGAGCTGGAGGTTGCTGTGAGCTGTGACGCCACAGCACTCTACTGAGGGTGACAAAGTAAGACTCTGTCTC
The DNA here is from genome assembly GCA_963573935.1 of Arctocebus calabarensis. Taxonomy (NCBI): domain Eukaryota; kingdom Metazoa; phylum Chordata; class Mammalia; order Primates; family Lorisidae; genus Arctocebus; species Arctocebus calabarensis. Next base: position 7,050 of record CAUYON010039146.1, on the reverse strand, counting down.
AAAAAAAAGATCACAACATTGCCTATTACCAGGCTGCAAAGGGTTACTAAACAAATTCCAAACAATCAATTTAAAACAAATCATGTTCTCAGAACATAATGCCAAAAAAAATCATAAATAAATGACAAAGGGATGGTTTATAAAATATATTATTGGAGACTGAATAAGAGAATATTAAATTTTTAAAGGTAAATAAAGAAAACATCATAAATTACTAAGTACATAGAATCCCAATGAGATGGGAATGTATCGAAATTTATGGGACTTAAAACAGTAGATGGGGGTGGCGCCTGTGGCTCATTGAGTAGGGCACCAGCCCCATATACCGAAGGTGGCGGGTTCAAACCCAGTCTCGGCTGAACTGCAAAACAGAAAAATAGCTGGGTGTCGTGGCGGGCGCCTGTAGTCCCAGCTACTCGGGAGGGTGAGGCAAGAGAATTGCCTAAGCCCAGGAGTTGGAGGTTGCTGAAAGCTGTGTGACGTCATGGCACTCTACTGGGGGCAATAAACTGAGAGTCTGTCTCTACAAAAAAAAAAAAGTAGACAGAAGGACATCTGCAACTTCAAACACAAGTTAAATGGTTAATTTAAGAAGTTGAAATTTAAAAAAAGGAAGTTGGAATAAGAGCAACAGCAAGCAAATCCTAGAAACAAGAAGAAAAATAAATTAGGACAAAAATCAATAAAGTGAGTAGAAGGGAAAAAAAGCAGAAAAGAAAAAAAGGAACCTGACAGGATCAAAAGCTAATTCTTTAAAAAGATTAATCACATAAAATTCTGGCAACACTGTTCAAGAAAAGGAGTGAGAAAGTGAAATAGATAAAATCTGCAACGAAAAGGGAAAATACAGATAAAACAAAGATGAAAAACAAGGTAAAAACAATAGCCTCTTAGAAGTAGCCTGATAAAAATATCAAACCTAAATCTGATCAAGACTTGAGATTTAACTACCAGTTTACAGAATACAGAGAACAGGGAACGTGTTAAACTGGAGATACAATCATGGGACCCTCTAGGCAAATGAACCAATTTCTCTAGAAGGAAGCAAAACAGAAAGCTAGAGGGGAAGAGAGGTTATGAGTGATTAAAAGACATGAGTGCAATGTGTAGACTTTGTTTGGATTCTGATTCAAATAACAAACTTTACCAAAAAAATAAAAATAAAAAGACATCTGTGAGACAACTGGAAGCTTAAACACTAATGGAAAGTTTCTTGGTGTTGAAGATATTATATGGGGAAGTAGTAATGGCATTGTAGATATGTTGAAAAAGATAGTCCTTATCTTTGGAAGATTTTTTTTTTCTTTTTGTAGAGACAGAGTCTCACTTTATTGCCCTTGGTAGAGTGCCGTGGCATCACACAGCTCACAGCAACCTCCAACTCCTGGGCTTAGGCGATTCTCTTGCCTCAGCTTCCCAAGTAGTTGGGACTACAGGCGCCCCCTCCCCCCCACAACACCCAGGGCCGACTTCGAACCTGTCACCCTCGGCATATGGGGCCAGTGCCCTACACACTGAGTCACAGGCACCGCCCTCTTTGGAAAATTTCTAGTGGAGCATTTGCAGATGTTATGGTGCACAAGCATGGGGCCTTAGCCCATTGAGCCACAGGCACCGAGCCCCCAGTAAACATTTTTCTAATGGAGAAAATTCAGGACTGAACTCTGACCATGTTTTCACTTTCCCAAATTCCTTTCTAAGAGGCCTAATGAGTCATGCCCTACAAATCATAAAATCTCATTACAATGAGTCTTTTATTTATTTATTTATTTTGAGACAGAGTCTCACTTTCTCTCCCTGTGTAGAGTGCCTTGGAGTCACAGCTTACAGTGACCTCTAATTCTTGGGCTCCAGCGATTCTCTTGCCTCAGCCTCCCAAGTAGCTGGGACTACAAGCACCCACCACAACACCTGGCTATTTTTAGAGACGGAGGTCTCCCTTTGGCTCAGGCTGGTCTTGAACTCATAATCTCATCCACCCATCTCAGCATCCCAAAGTGCTGGGATTACAGACATGAGCCACTGCACCTGGCCTTATGAGCTTTTTATTAACTTAATATAATGCATCTTACTTTGCAACCTGACTCTGAACACGTGAGATTGCAGAACCCCTTATCTTAACTTAAGTATTCCTTTCTAATGACTCTAGGTCATTAGACAGAACTTAAGTCTTTCAGTTAATTGCCAACTAAAGAATCCCTATAGCCCATCTATGACTATAAGCCCCCACTCCAAGATCTCCTACCATTTTGGACCAAAGCAATATATCCCTTCAGTGTAGTGATTTATGGTTTTATCTATAATTCCCATCTCCATGAATATATAAAAGCAAATGCCTCAGGTGCATGTTTTCAAGACCTATTGAGACTACGCTTTTCAGGCAATAGTCACACACATATTCAACTCAAAATAGACCTCTTCAATATTTTGACACAATTTGGATTTTCCATCAACAATATTTAGGCACGTTCCCTTTAAGACCAGAAAGAAGTGCCATGCCTGTGGCTCAATGCGTAGGGTGCCGGCCCCATATACTGTAAGTGGCGGGTTCAAACCTGGCCCCGTCAAATTGCAACAAAAAATAGCCAACAAAAAATAGCCAGGCGTTGTGGCGGACGCCTGCAGTCCCAGCTACTCAGGAGGCTGAAGCAAGAAAATCACCTAAGCCTAGGAGTTGGAGGTTGCTGTGAGTTGTGACACCATGACACTCTACCGAGGGCAACAAAGTGAGACTGTCTCTAAAACAAAAATAAATAAATAAAATTAAAAAAATAAAAATGTATAAAGAAAAAAAAAGACCAGAAAGAAGACAAAAATGCACTATTACTGCTACTGTAGAACTTAATGCTGGAAATCTAAACTAATGATGTAGGAAAAATATTTTTTAAAGGTTTAGTAATTTGAAAGGAAAGGAAGAGATAAAATGCCATTATTTGTAGACAATATGCTCATCTACATAGAAAATAAATCCCAACAGAACAAAGAACCTATTGCAACTAATAAAATGTAATAAAATATGGTAAGTTTATCAGAAATAAGATCAATTTACAAAAATTTCTAGCGTTTCTCTACACCAGTGCTTTTCAACTAGAAATGATTTTGCTTTTCAAGTACAATTGACAAATTTAGTCAATAAAAATATAGAATGCCTGGTAAAATGTGAGACTCAGAAAAATTACTTAGTATAAATTCGTCCCATGCAATATCTGGGATAAAATATGAGCATGCTGTATTTTGCACTGTCAATCAATCCTGTGGGGACATTTAGCATCTGAAAGTATATTTATTTCATCACAGCTGGGGTTGGAGGGCTATTGTTATCAGACGGATATAAGCCAAAGATGCTGCCACATACCCTATAATGTGCAGGATGGCACCCCCCACAATAAAGAATTATCCAGCCCAAAATGTCAACAGTGCTGAGGTTGAAAAATCATGCTATACCCTATAACAACCAATCAGAAAATATAATCAAATCAAGGACCAAGCACAGCAACTACAAACTGTTCAGACATTAACTTAATTCACAAAACCTCCACAAAGAAAACTGTTTCTCCACAGAGAAACTCTGATCACAGGCAGAAAATATTTTATGAAGACACAAAGAGCTATTCTATACTCTTATTAATATCTTAATGCTTAGTTCTATCCTCCAAATCAGTAAATTTATTAACAGTGCAATAATAAAAAATTTTTTTTTGGAGATAGAGTCAAACTCTGTCAGCCCTGGATAGAATGCTCTGGTGCTCACAGCAACCTCAAACTCTTGGACTTAGGCAATCTTCTTGCCTCAGCCTCCCAAGTACCTGGGACTACAGGTGCCCACTCCAATGCCCGGCTAATTGTTCTATTTCTAGTAGACATGAGGTCTCACTTTTGCTCAGGTTGGTCTCCAACACCTGAGCTCAAACAATACTCCTGCCTTGGCCATCCAGAGTGCTAGGATTACAGAGGTGAGCCACCACATCTGGCCTCAATTTTTTTTCATTCATACATTTATTCAATCAAAGTTGAAATGAGTGAGTTGGAGCCACCTATGGAAATACATCAAAAAATTATAACGTTGAGTAGAGCAAGATGCAGAAAGACTTTCCAATCAACATATAGGCTGGATTTTTTTCAGACATTAGATAGTCTTATTCTAAAATTTACATGGAGGAATAAAGGGCCATGAATAGCATAGTCAACTTTGAGGAAGAAGCCCTGCTAGATTATTAAAGTGCTCTACCAAGCCCTATTAATAGAAACAGTATGTTATTGGCCAAGAACAAATAACACAGATCAAAGGAACAGAAATGTGAGGAAGAAGCAGGTGGCCATGCAGCCCCCAGACCCCAGCATATAGACAGGGAACTCCCCCATAAGGCTGGCAAAAAGCCCGGTAACTTTCCAGAAACTAACGTTTGCTTCCACTTTTGTAAATCCCATACCGCCTTCCTGCACATGCACTTCTGGCCCGTGTTTTTAAATCTTCAATGAGGGGCAATATGATAATTCCTTTATCTGCCTACATGTGAGTCCTATAAAAGGATAAGGACAGAACAGATCGGGTAGCTCGGCTATTCTGGACACAAGACCACCGAGGCTCCACTGGCTGAAATAAAAAGCCCTTCCTCCTTATATTGGTGTTGGGGTGATTCTTTTCTCTCTACCAGGCCCTCATCTTCCTGCAACAAAGGAACACCCTGTCAAACTTAGAATGTTTCAGAAAAGGTGTCCCAGGTCAGCAAGAAAAGATATAATATTAATAAGGCACTAGTAACACAGAAAAAAATAAAATAAAATTGGACCTTGCCTAATACAATATAGAAAGATGGATCTCTAAGGGCTTTATTAATCCTTTAAGGTAAAAGGAATGCCTTTAAATAAAATTAATAGGTTCTTTAGTGGTCTGAAAGTAAACAAAAAGTCAAAAGCATAAATCATAAAGCAAAAATGATGGGTGGATTTTTTTTCCTTTGTTCTTTTTTTGCAGTTTTTGGCCGGTGCTGGGTTTGAACCTGCCACCTCCGGCATATGGGGCCGGCGCCCTACTCCTTTGAGCCACAGGCACCGCCTAATCAGTGGATTTTAATTACACCAAAAGAAAAGATTCCTAGTTGACAAAGAACACCATGGATAAAATTAACAGGTTGGGAGAAGATTGCAATATCTAACTCCAAGAAGAGGCAGATAGCTAAATTAAGCAAGGAACTCTAGCAAATCAGGAAGAAAAAAGAAAAAAATGGGTTTGAAAAATGAGCATTGAATATGATAAAGGCAATTAAGGAAAATCCAAAAGGCTAAGAAACATATGAAGAGATGCTGTAATGCATAGTAATTAGAGAAATGTAAAACAACCAAAAGATGTCACTTTACACTCCACAGATTAACAACTAGAAAGCTGGATAATGCCAGTGTTAGCAGAAATTTGCTGCTGGTGGGATCAAGGGCTGAGGCAGCTTTTCAGGAGAGTAATCTAGGAGTTTGAGGGTCAAATGAAACTAACGTACACCCTATGATCCAGTTTATCCTGCTGCTGGGTAGATGCCCAGAGAGATTATTACAAAAATGAGTATGGAAACATGTGCAAAGATGCTCATTGCAAAATTTGTGCATATGGGGTTGAGTCAGTGCAGATGTCCACTAACTAAAGAATGGATGGGGACATATTTTACATCCACACAAAAGGATATTATGTAGTAACTGGATGTAAAGAATTAGATGTACACATAACAGCATCTGCTGGTCTTTAAAAGCATAGTGCTTTGTGGGAATAAAGAGGCTTTTAACCAATAGCATTTTGTAAATTTAAAAAAAAGATCTTGTATTCAAAACAATACATCCTCAATAAAGACTCATAGAAAGATAAGTTGCACATCAGGTACAATGACATAGATTCCAATTTTTAAGTAGAGAACAAGAAATGAGGATAAAAAGGAATAAGGAAATAAAAAAAACAAGAACTAAGCAGGAATATGATCATTTAGCCTCTGCACCTGGGATCCAAATTAAAGGAAACAACAGAAAAAGAAAAAAGTCTCAATGGACTTGGCAGAAGCAAGAAAAGCAATTTCCAAGGTGGCGAGCAAGGTGGGTACAGACCATCCCTTTGTTTGATGGTATGGGGTGGAGAGGGAAAGTTTCCTCCATTGCTCTCTGATGTTTTGTTGAGAATGAACTGACAAAAGGCAGATTAGCAGGAGAATAAAAAGGCATACAAATTTATTTTAATATGCATAACATGGGGAATCACAGAAGAATGATTACCCAATAACCCAACTAAGGTCCAGATGTTTCTATACCCTTCTTCCTGAGGAAAAGGGAAATGGGGGAAATGTAATTTTTTGAGGAATAGTAAGTGATTATTAAGGAGACTGAATGGACCCTGGAGATAAAAATTAAGTTGTAAATGGTTTTCTTTGGAATTTGAATAAGCCTAAAGGACAGATGTCATCTGGTGAAAAAGTCCATTCACTATGTGGTTGCATTCTGGGCCTTCTTTTCTGCAGCACATGATGAGATTTCCCAGAGGGAATGAAGAACAATTATATTCTTACTGGGTCCAGTCTTTATAAAGATTAAGGAACATCAGAGAGCCTCATCCCGTGCTTTGGGAGAGACAGAGGGTTGAGACATTGGGGGAAAGGAGGGAAGATCAGAGACCTTGAGGCTGCTTCTTCACTTCAACATGTCAAAGCTCCATATTTTGGGGCATAGTTTACTGAGCCCCAACTTTCCCCTGTCTTAAATGTCCCTAGAAGTTTTATATATTAAAAATTTAGTTGGTAGTTGTGGAGGAAAAAATGGAGTTAGTGCTGGGAAGCAAAGGATCTCATTCAACCAGTTTCCCAATTCCTGGGAAAAGACTAGTCCAATTACATAGCTGTCTTTTCACAGGTAGAAAAGCTAGTCCTTTATATATAATATATGAAAACAAATCTTTAACAAGAGGTATTGCTATGGAAACAGAAGAAAAACAAAGCTTAATGTTTGGAGTAGTCTATAAACTAGTTTCTTTGAAGTCTGGAAGGCAGTCAGTTGAGCCGATCAGGGTGATCAGACAGACTT
>CAUYON010039143.1:0-10427 GCA_963573935.1 Arctocebus calabarensis | reverse complement strand
TGAGCAGTTCACTGAAGATGACGATCTGCTCAAAGAGGAACACGCGCCTCTCCTTGGTCCGGGACTGCATGCCTGCATCCAGCTCGATCACATAGAACGTGTCCTGCTGCAGCAGCTTCCCCTGAGCAGTCAGGGTGCCCTCAAAGCCCTGCAGGCGTCCGAGATTCATCATGTCATTGCAGCGTTTGGGAACAAGGCACATTAACTCCACTGCTTTCTCAATATCGGAACACTCCAAACCAGCCTTCTCACTATATCTCAGGAAGTCCTTGAGGAGTAACTGGTATTTTGTTATTCTCTGAATGGGCTTAATGAGGAAGTCGCTAAGTGTCAGCCTCTGATTTATCTCCTGTTTTACCTCCTCAAAGTAGGTGTCGTACTCAGCAACGATGTACTCGGAGCGTGGCTTATTCTGGCAGTACCACACGTAGATGTGCAGCTTCCGCTCATGCTTAATGAAGAGCTGCGCCAATCTGTCTTGCTCCTGGATGCACTTTTCCAGTTCAGCCAGGAAAAAATCCTTATGCCAGTCATAAATCTGATGAATGTTTCCAAACACGATTTTGTCCTTTCCTCTCATATCCTCAGGGACACCCTTTTCTTCTATTCTCTTCATGAAGCCCTCCACCACAATCCCCAGATCCTTGACATAGTCTTTCTCCGTCTGCACCAGCTCATTCAAGACAAACCTGAGGAGGAGATTGCAGCCGTCATTGTTGTTTGGCGGCCGGGCTGGATTCGAACCCGCCAGCTCAGGTGTACATGGCTGGCACCTTAGCCCATTGAGCCACAGGCGCTGGGCCTAAGATTATAGTTTTGACTTCACTGTATAGACCTGTAAAATCATGGATGAAGAGCATAAATCCCAACCTAATGAAACTACCAGTTCATGCTGCCTTCTGAATAAAATACTACATGTTATAGCTGGGCATAGTGCCTCACACCTGTAATCCAAGCTTTTTGGGAAGCCAAGATGAGTGAGTGGCTTGAGCCAGGAGTTAGACACTAGCCCGAGCAAGAAGACCCCTAATTCTCTTAAAAAATAGAAAAACTAACAGGGCATTGTGGCAGGGGCCTGTAGTCCCGACTACTCAGGAGGCCGAGGCAAAAGGATTGCTCGAGCCCAAGAGTCTGAATGAAGCCACAGCGCTCTACCTAGGGCACCAAAGGAAGACTCTGTCTCAAAAAACACAGAAAACAACAATTTCTACATTTTCAGCATTCAAATGCACTTTTATTTTTTTAAACATGTTAAGTCATTACTTTATTAAAATACATACAAAGACTCACCTTTTGTTTAAAAACAGCAACTCTGTGGCAAGTGTTCTTGACCATCTTAGGGTCCTTGACTTCTTGGATAATTGATGAATGTTGTGGAGTCTCTCCCAAGAAAAGTGCAAATGCTCTCACATCACGTGTGCTCTTTGGGGGACTTTATGGACCCTCTGAAATGCATTCATGGACCTCAGCTTAAATTTCATGTTCTATTTTTTTTTTCTCCTAGGAAACAATACACTTTTGTGAGTGGGCATTGTCATATTCGTCCACCCAGCATGTTCCCTTCCTGCTGCTGTATCTCTGTGCAGTGTTTTATAAAAGCATGGAGATAAAATAGATTAAAATGTACGGTGTTACAGTGTATTTTATCAGCATAGTCATGAATACATTCATACAGGAAAGCTTTGATAAGATGCACTGATTAAGCACCTACTTTCTGCCGCCTCAGGATGTGTTACTGAATTTTAAGAAATGCAGTTTTCATGGTATGCCACCATGTGTGAGCAGGGGCTTAAAAAATGGGTTTTTAGTTGTCCACAGAAACATCATTTTTAAGAGAGAAATGTTGGAAACAAATGAAATGTTAGGGCCGGGTGCAGTGGCTCGCACCTGTAATCCCAGCATTCTGGGAGGCTGAGGCAGGTGGATTGCCTGAGCTCACAGGTGCAAGACCAGCCTGAGTGACCAGCCTGAGCCAGAGCAAGATCTCATCTCTAAAACTAGCTGTGCATTGTGGCAGGCACCTGTAGACCCAGATACTCAGACTAAGGCAAGAGAATCACTTGAGTCTAAGAGTTAGAGATTGCCTTGAACTATGATACCACGGCACTCTACCGAGAACAACAAAGTGAGACTCTGTCTCAAAAAAAAAAAAAAAAAAAGAAAGAAAAGAAACAAATGAAAGGTCTAACTGCAAAAGAATAATTAGCCTACTTAATGCAATAATTTTCAACCATTAAAAATGATGGTGAGCAAGTGTTACCAGCGAACATTTCACAAGTCTTTATAACAATATGGGAAAGTGTTTCTGTTTGGATGTTAAGTGAGAAAGGGAGGCTCAAACTTCCTCTTCCTATTAGGATGAAGAAATTCAAGAGACCAGCGTCTCATCCCAACAACTAAAACAAGACAGATAAGCTACAAAAAAAATTTTCTGAACTCACCAAAGATCTGAAGAGGAAAGAAACTAGAATGAATGAGCGTCCAGAAAGCCGCCTGCCCAGAATAGAAAACGCGCGCGCTCTTCTGCTGGTGAAACCGGAAGGAGAGGGGTCTGCCTTACCTGATGGAGAGGGCCCGGCTGAAGTGATCACACAAGAACTTCAAAATAACTATTTTAAAATGCTAGATGATCTAGTTAAAAAAAAAGTTGGTAATATGCTGCAAAGATAGAGAAATTTAGCAGAGACATGGAATCTCTTCTTTTAAGAAAAGAACCAAATGGAAAAGTTAGAAATTTAAACAGATGATATCAGGAAAGAAGAAATCAACCAAAGAAAAGCCAAGACTTGAACAAATTTAACAGTCACATGTGGTTGGGTGTGGCAGGTCAGAATTCACAGGCGCACCAGCCACCTAATAAGTGATTACCCACCTTGACAGGGTGCGGAGGGTCGTACACGCACGGCTGGACGGAATAGGCGAGCTGAGAAAGGTACTCTGCAGGTGTGCAAAGCCTCTTCTAAGTTCAAAACAGCTGCCCTAGGCCTGCGGGGAGCAGGGCAGGGGAATTGACAGAAGTCCAACCCACACGCCCGTGCCTTTCAGGTCCAAATGCTGGTGGGGGGAGAAGAGCTGAGACAAACCCTACTTACCCCAGCTGGGTTTTCACAGAGTGGTAGGCAACTGTCTTCTCCAAAGAAGGACAGACAACTATCTCCAAAGTCACAGAAATCTGAAGCCAGTACTGGAAAACAAAGAGAACTCCTCAATTACCCGCAAAGTTGGCAGCCAAGCTGTAAAACAGAGAGATCACCCATCATTTAAAGAACTAAGGACCCAGCTGTAAAATACAACCAGTTATCTGGAAACTTGCAATTGCTTAGATCTCTAACCCTACAGAAGGGAAAATCTAAATTCCACCATCAAAACAGAGAGACAGGCTCGGCACCTGTGGCTCAAGGGGCTAAGACGCCAGCCACATACACCTGAGCTGGCGGGTTCGAATCCAGCCTGGGCCCACCAAACAACAATGATGGCTGCAACCAAAAAAAAAAAAAAAAAAAATAGCCGGGCGTTGTGGCAGGCGCTTGTAGTCCCAGGTACTTGGGAGGTGGAGGCAGGAGACTTGCTTGAGCCCAGGAATTGGAGGTTGCTGTGAGCTGTGATGCTACAGCACTCTATCCAGGGTGACAGCTTGAGGCTCTGTCTCAAAAAACAAAAAACAAAACATAGAGACAATGGTGAACTAGATCAAACTAAAGACACAGCAAAGCCCAGATTCAACTCAACTATGGAACAGATTGATTTGGCCCCCAGCTCTGACACAAGAAGGGAAAAATATTCTTTACTTTGCTAGAGAAAAATATTGTTTATTACATTTTTCACTGTTTTTATACATATCATATAATATGCAAAGAGAGAAAAATTGGAAACAAATTAAATGTCTGGCAATAAAAGAATGATCAAATGAAATTATTTTGGGATGATTAAAAATGATGATGAGTAGGAGTTTATAATAACATGGAAAACTGTTTATGTTTTCATGCTAAATAAAAAAGGAGGCTGCAGACTTCTTCCGGTTAGGATATAGAAAGTCACAAGAGATCAATTAAAAAATATAAGACACATCAAGAAGCCAGAAAATACGACTGATGGGAAAGAAAGAAAGGGAAGAGGCAGTAAGAACAGACCAAGAGATGGCCCTGAGGTCAGAGTGATCAGAAAAGAACTTCAGAATCTCCATTTCCAGCACTCGGGCGGGGAGCCTGAGGTGGGTGGGTGGACTGCTTGAACTCAGGAGTTCAAGACCAATCTGAGCAAGAGCGAGACCCTCGCTTCTACTAAAAATAGAAAGACTACCCAAATGTTGTGGCAAGCACCTGTAGTCCCATCTACTCAGGAGTGTGAGGTTGTTGTGAGCTGTGCTGATTCCACAGCACTCTACCCAGGGTGACAGAGTGAGAGTCTGTCTCAAAACAAACAAACAAACAAAAAAAAAATTTTTTTTAAGCTGGACAATCAAAAAAAAAAAGTAGAAAATTTTAGGAGAGAATAGAATCTATCTTTTAAAAAGAGAACCAAATGGAAAAAGTTAGAAATAAGCACTATCACGTCAGGAAAAAAGAATTCAGCAGATAGGCTTAATAGCAAACGGAACAAAGTGGGAAAAATGGATCAATGAATTTGAATAGAGGAAATAGAAACTATTCGCCTGAGAAAAAAATAGTAAAGAAAAACCCAAACAAAAAAGAGTGTCCAAGATCTATGGAACAATATCTAATGGTCTAATGTATGTGTAATTGAAGTTTCTGAAGGAGGGCAGAAGGAGAGAATAGAAGAAATATATGGACAGATAATGACTGAGAATGTTTTCTTCTTTGTTCGTTTTGTTTTGTTTTTTGAAACAGAATCTCACTATGTTGCCCTCAGTAGAGTGCTGTGACATCACAGCTCACAGCAACCTCCAACTCTTGGGCTTAAGAGATTCTCTTGCCTCAGCCTCCCAAGTAGCTGGAACTACAGGCACCTGCCACAGCGCCTGGCTATTTTTGTTGTTGTTGTTGTTGCAGTTGTCATTGTTGTTTACCTGGCCCAGGCCAGTTCTATCCCGCCAACCTCAGTGTATGTGCCTGGCACTGTAACCACTGTGCTACGGGTACCAAGTCATGACTGAGAATGTTTTAAATATTGATAAAAGACATCAATTTATAAATCCAAGAAGTTGAGCAAACTCCAAAGAAAGACACTGAAGCACATGATAATCAAAGAGCTGAAAAAGAAAGATAAAGAGCAAAATTTAAAAAGCAGAGGAGAAAAAGAGACAAACTATACATGGGAAACCATGGATAACTTTTCAGAGACACAGTGGGCAATAGATGGAAATGGAAGACAATATGATCAAAAAACTCCCTAAATCTAGAATTCTATATCCAGTGAAAATACACTTCAAAAATTAGGGAAAAATAAAGACATTTTCAGACAAACAGTAGCTGAGATACTTTGTCTCTAGAAGACCTGTATTACAAGTTTTTCAGGCTAACGGAAATGATGCCAGATAAAATCCAGTATATACAGGAAATAATGGAGAGTGCTAGAGGGTAAATATGTAGTTTAAAGACAACTTTCAAAAAAACTTTCACATTTTAAGTATATTTAAAATTTTATTTTTTATTTTATTTATTACAGAGTCTCACTTTATTGTCCTTGGTAGAGTGCCGTGGCTTCACAGCTCACAGCAACCTCCAACTCCTGGGCTTAGGCGATTCTCTTGCCTCAGCCTCCCAAGTACCTGGGAGACTACAGGCGCCCACCACAACACCCGGCTATTTTTCTGTTTTTTGCAGTTCGGCCGAAGCCAGCTTTGAACCCACCACCTTCGGTACATGGGGCAGGTGCCCTACTCGCTGAGCCACAGGTGCCACCTAAAATTTTATTTTTTTAATTATTGATTTTTTTTTTTTGACAGAATCTCAAGCTGTAGCCCTGGATACAGTGCCATGGCATCATAGCTCACAGAAACCTCCAACTCTTGGGCTCAAGCGATCCTCTTGCCTCAGTTTTTCTATTTTTAGTAGAGACAGGGGTCTCACTTTTTGCTCAGGCTGGTCTTGAACCTGTGAGCTCAAGCTATCCATCCTCCTCGGCCTCCCAGAGTGCTAGGATTACAAGCATGAGCCACTGCGCCAGGCCAAAATTATTGATGTTTTAAAACAAAAATTAACAATGCATTATAGGGTTTATGGTGTATATAAAGGGAAAATATAAGATAATAAGAACATGAAGGGTGGAAGTGGGTAATGAAAGTATTCAATTTTAAGGTTCTTACTTTGTTCATAAAGTTGAATATTATTGGAAGATAGACAATGGCAACTGAAAAAAACTTGTTAAGCTCTCTAAAGTAACCTCTAAAACCAACATAAAGGATAGCTAAAAAGTGAATAGAGGAGGTAAAATAAAATGCTAAAAAATAATACATTAGTCACACAAAAGACTGACAGGAGGAACAGAGAAACAAAGAACAAATGGGAAGATAAAAACCAAATAAGATAGGATACTTAAACTCATATTCATAATTACACTAATTGTAGATGGAATAAATATTTCATTAAAAGACAGTGTTTGTCAGATGAACAAAAAGCAAGATTTATCTATTGCTTATAACAACACACTTTGAATTTAAATTATAAACAGATTAGAAAGGTATGCCATGCAAAATGTAAAAACTGGTGAAATCCAAATTGGATGTTATATTATTAGTTAATAATATTGTACCTATCTCAATTCCTGGCTTTGATAATTGTGCTTTGGTTATATAATGTTATCAATGGACGCTAGATGAAGAATTCATATTAATTCTTTATACTATTTTTTTAACTTCTATGTGAGTTATCTTTTTTCTTTCTATGAGAAATGGTTGGTGTTTGTGGCTGAGTACTGTTTTTTATCTTGTCTTCAGCTTGCTTCTACTCAGAGTAGTTCAGAGATCTAAATCCCTTCTTTCATTTTGTAATGTCTCTGTTCTTAGTTGAAGCTGGGTATGTTACCACCAATGCAATTCTCTAAAAATGTGGTGGGTTTCCTAAGAATCTTATTGGAGTTTTTTCCATTCGACAAGAGCCATACCCACAAACATCATAAGAATAAACACTGTCTACCTTAGGATCCTGTAAAGTTGTTGTAAGACAACATTAAGATTCTTAGAATCTGGCTCAGCGCCTATAGCTGAAGCGGCTAAGGTGCCAGCCACATACACCCCTGCTGGCGAGTTCGAACTCAGCCTGGGGCCAGCTAAGCAACAATGACAATTACAACAAAAAAAATAGCTTGGTGTTGGCAGGCACCTGTAGTCCCAGCTACTTGGGAGGCTGAGGTAAGAGAATCACTTAAGCCCAGGAGTTGGAGGTTGCTGTGAGTTGTCAAGCCACGGCACACTACCCAGGGCAACAGCTTGAGGCTCTGTCTCAAAAAAAAAAAAAGATTCCTAGAACCCCTATTGTTTAACTGATAATTCCCAAGGCATTCTTTCAGATTAATTTTTTGTTTACTTGTTTGTTTTTGTTGCTTTTTTTGAGACAAGGTCTCATTCTGTTATCCTGGGTAGAGAGCTGTTACATCAGCATAACTCACAGTAACCTCAGACTCTTGGGGTCAAGTGATCCTCCTGCCTTAGCCCCCCAAGTAGCTGGGACTATAGGTGCCCACCATGAAGCCTAGCTAGTTTTTTCCATTTTTAGTAGAGACCAGGTCTCACTCTTGAACAGGCTGGTCTTGAACTCATGAGCTCAAGGGATCCACCCACCTGGGCCTCTCAAAGTGCTAGGATTATAGGCAAGCCACTGCCTAGCTGCTTTTAAGTTTCTAGTAGAGGCTCGGCGCCTGTGGCTCAACGAGCTAAGGCGCCAGCCACATACACCTGAGTTGGTGGGTTCAAATCCAGCACGGGCCCACCAAACAATGATGGCTACAACCAAAAAATGGCCGGGCATTGTGGCAGGCGCCTGTAGTCCCAGCTACTTGGGAGGTGGAGGCAGGAGACTCTCTTGAACCCAGGAATTGGAGGTTGCTATGAGCTGTGACGCCACAGCACTCTATCCAGGGTGACAGGTTGAGACTCTATCTCAAAAAAAAAAAAAAGACGTAATAATAAAAAAAAACCCAAAAAAATAGCCGGGCGTTGTGGCAGGTGCCTGTAGTCCCAGCTACTAGGGAGGCAGAGGCAAGAGAATCACTTGAGCCTACGAGTTTGAGGTTGCTGTGAGCTGTGACACCATGGATGACAAAGTGAGACTCTGTCTCAAAAAAAAGAAAAAAAGAAAAGAAAGAAATACCTGTCTGAATATCTACCTCTGGTCTGTGGTCTCTCTCACCTATGAACTTGGCCAAGATGTCCACCACCCTCCCATCTGAGTGGTAGAGCACCCGACCAGCTCTCCTCCAGTGTACCTTAGCAATGAGACTAAAGGAGACTGAGAAATCTCTTTTCTGAATCTGAAATCCTGAGTCAGGGAAAGCGCACCCACCTGTTCCTATATGAAATTCATGTATTTTATTTCAGGGGTGAGCAAACTTCTATAAGAACCAGACAGAAACTACTGTTGGCTTTGTGTGAAAGCAGTAACTGACAACAGGTAAATGAATGGGCACGGTTGTGTTCCAGTGAAACCTACTTCTATACACATGTGGTGGGCTGGATTTGGCCCTCAAGCAATAGTTGGTCCAGCCCTGATCTCTCTGACAAAAATTTGCCTCCAAGCTAGATCTAGGTGATGCCTAGTTTAGTAGCAGTGATCAAAACATCCCCCTCAGTCCACACCCACAAGTGTTAGTGAATCCTATCTACCATTCATCATGGAGGTCACTGTGACCACCTGCGGTTGGTCCCTCTGGACCTGTCTAGCCTACTTGTAATTAACAACAGGCACCTAATAACAGGCTGGAACCTGGAAATTGATCAAGTCACCACTTCCTCAAAGGGGCCCTTTGGCAACTCTGTTCCAGTCTTACCGGCTCTTCCAGAAACTTGCCTCTGCCCCAGATAAGACGTGGGAGGCCTTTCACCTTTGACTGTGGTGATTCTTTGTGATGGCGTCAAATAAGACTTCTAAGATGAAGTCATATGAGGCAATACTGCTCCTTGAAATGGATTGACATGAATAAGAGACCCAGACCACACGTGTTACAGCTAATTACCCAGGGGAGATCCCAGCTGACAGCCATCAGATAGGGAAACGAGGAAAGTTTCAAGATAACTCCAGCCCTCTGACTGCTTGAGAAATCTTAAGCAACAACCATCTGAGCTCATTCAGTGCTCGCAAACCATGAGAAATAATAGTAACACAATCATTGTTTTAACCCATTAATGTTTGGGGTGATTCATCATGCAGGATATAGAACTGGAATAGATTTGGGTCACTGAAGGGGGGTGCTGCCGTAATACGACGTATGGCAGTGGCTTTGGAAGCAACGGTGGGAGGGAAACGGAAGGACCTGGAGGGTCCTGTTAGCTGAAGGCTGATGGCTCTCAAGGAGGCTGCGAGGACTGAAAGAGGAATGAGAAAATGTTATTGGAAGTCGGAGGAAAGGAGATTCTTGTTCTATAGTGCTGGAAAGTTCAGCACCCTTGCTACCTGTGGTAACATGAAAAATAAATAATGTGTCTAATGAACTGATATACCCAGCTAAGGAGATTTCCAGATACGTGTCAAAAGTGTCACCCAGTTCTTTAAGCTGCTTATTGTAAGGTACAGATAGAGATAAGCAAAAGAAAGAATTGTTACATATTAAGGATCAGCAAAATTAAAAATAGAACTACTATATAATCCAGCAATCTCACTTCTGAGTATATAACCAAAAGAAATAAAAATAGGATCTCAAAGAGGTATTGGCACACCCATGATCATTGTAGCAGTTTCACAATAGCCAAAAGGTGGAAGCAACTTGAATGCCCACTGGCAGATGAATGGATAAACAAAATGTGGCAGATATTAATACACACAATAAAATATTATTCAGGCTTAAAAAAGAAGGAAATTCTACCATATGTGATAACATAAATAAACCCTAAGAACATTATTCTATGTGGAATCAATCAGTTACAGAGAAATACTGCATGGTTCCGCTTATGATTTCGACTAATTCATATAAGGCATATAAATTAGTCAAAATCATAGGAGTGGATAGCAGAGGGCGGCACCTGTGGCTCAATGGGTAGGGAACTGGCCCCATATACCAAGGGTGGCAGGTTCAAATCTAGCCCTGGCCAAACTGCAACAAAAAACTAGCTGGGCGTTGTGGTGGGCACCTATAGTCTCAGCTATTCGGGAGGCTGAGGCAAGAGGATCGCTTACGCCCAAGAGCTGGAGGTTGCTGTGAGCTGTGTGATGCCACAGTACTCTACCGAGGGTGACAAAGTAGGACTCCATCTCTTAAAAAAAAAAAAGAAGTGGATAGCTGAATGGTGGTTGCCAGAGGCTGGTGGGATGTGGGGA
>CAUYON010039140.1:0-12500 GCA_963573935.1 Arctocebus calabarensis | reverse complement strand
TTTTTTTTTTTTTTTTTGAGACCGAGCCTCAAGCTGTCACCCTGGATAGAGTGCTGTGGCATCACAGCTCACAGCAACCTCCAATTCCTGGGCTCAAGCGAGTCTCTTGCCTCCGCCTCCCAAGTAGCTGGGACTACAGGCGCCCGCCACAACACCAGGCCATTTTTTGGTTGCAGCCGTCTTGTTGTTTGGCGGGCCCCGGGCTGGATTCGAACCCGCCAGCTCAGGTGTGCGTGGCTGGCACCTTAGCCCATTGAGCCACAGGCGCCGAGCTCTTTTGAGCTACTTCTTTACCTCTCTAGACCCTGGCCCCAGCTGATCTGTGTTTGGTCAGAACATCTATATAAACAGATTCATACAGTGTGTAGCATTTTGGGTTTGGCTTCTCTGCTTGAGACCCATCCATGTTGTTTTATATTTCAGTAATTTGTTCCTTTTCTATTTTTGTTATTTATTTGTTTATTTATGTTTGAGACAATCTCACTTTTTCACCCTTGGTAGAGTGCCATGGCATCAGAGTTAACAGCAGCCTCAAACTCTTGGGCTCAAGTGATTATCTTCGTCAGCCTCCCAAGTAGCTGGGACTGTAGGCACCCACAACAACACCAAGCTATTTTTTTTTTTTGGAGACTGTCTAACTATGTCACTCTTGGTAGAGAAACCTCAAACTCTTGGGCTTAAGTGATTCTCTTGCTTCAGCCTCCCAAGTAGCTGGAACTACAGGCACCCACCACAACACCCGACTATATTTTGGTTGCAGTTGTTATTATTGTTTAGCAGGCCTGGGCTGGGCTGGAACCCGCCAGCCTTGGTGTATGTGGCCGGCACCCTACTCACTGAGCTCAGACAATTTACCTGCCTCAGCCTCCCAGAGTGCTAAGATTACAGGCATGAGCCACTGTGCCCGGTCTTGATAATAATAATAAAAATAATAATGATAATAATTATTATTATTTGAGACAGAGTCTCACTCTGTTGCCTTCAATAGAGTGCTCTGATGTCACAACTTACAGCAACCTCAAACTCTTGGGTTTAAGCAATTCTTTTGCCTCAGCCTCCCAAGTAGTTGGGACTACAGGCACCTGCCACAATGCTGGCAATTTTTTGGTTGCAGTTGTCCTTGTTGTTTAGCTGACCCTGGCCAGGTTCCAACCCACCAGCCCCAGTGTGTGTGTCCGACGCCCTAACTGCTGAGCTATGGGTGCCAAGCCAATAATAATAATTATTGTTAGAGACTATCTCACTCAATCACCTAAGCTAGAGTGCAGTGGTGTCCTCATAGCTCACTGCAAGCTTTAACTCAAGCAATCCTCCTGCCTCAGCCTCCCAGAGTGCTAGGATTGAAGGTGTTCCCCACCTATTACTGAGTTATAGGGTGTATTACACTTTATTCTTTTGCTTGTTGATGACTTGTTGCATTGCTTGCTTCCAATTTAGGGCATGAATAGAGCTGCTATGAGCCCTCAGAGCCTTTCAGGTGAAGGGTGGCAGAGGATGCCACCCCAAGACATGCCACTTTAGTATATGGATTATTTTGAGCTAAAGGCACTTGAAATACAGCAGGTACAAGAAAGGTACACGGACTTCCCTCTGTTCTTCTTGAAATGGAACATGGGAGATGTTCTCCTTATATTAGAAAGAAAATATTATTTTTTTCATAGGAAGACCAGGAGTCAAAACAGAGAAAAATCTGTACAAACCTTGTTAAACTTATTATTATTATTATTGTTATTATTATTGAGATAGAGTCTTACTATGTCACCCTTGGTAGAGTGCCATGGCATCACAGCTCATAGCGACCTCAAACTCTTGGACTTCAGTGATTCTCTTGCCTCAGCCTCCCAAGTAACTGGGACAATAGGCACCCACCACAATGCCCAGCTATTTTTCTGTTGCAGTTGTCAGTTGCTTAGCTGGTTCAGGATGGGTTCAAACCTGCCAGACTCGGTGTATGTGGCTGGCGCTGTAACCACTGTGCTACAGGTGCTGAGCCTGATTTTTATCTTCCTAGTTTTTCCCACCATTAACTAACTGCCCTTTTTTCATATCACATTTTCATAATTTACTACTCTTTGTCCAGTTCACATAAATGTTTGTCTTCAATTCCTTTGAGGGCTCCTATATCCCATTAAATATATTTGTATGCATTTTTCCTTTAATCTGTCTTGTGTCAGTTTAATTCTTAGACATAGCCAGAAACCTAAGAAGGGAGACAAGGGGCAGCGCCTGTGGCTCAAATGAGTAAGGGGCTGGCTGCATATGCCGGGGCTGGTGGATTCAAACCCTCCCCCAGCCAAAAATCGCAAAAAAAAAAGTGAAAATGAATCCTGCCTCCTTTCCACAAGTCTTTGTGTGGATGCTCATTCCCATCTTCTTCCTGTGATCCTGTGATTTATTTTTACACTGAAATATTTGATTCTTCTGGAATTTATTTTTGTATATGGTCTAAAGTGGCATTCAGGATTTATCTTTTTCCAGGCAAATTGACAAGGCAAATATGCACCTTTTTTTCTGTGAGGTTGGAATGCAATGCCACCTTGAACCTATATCATGTTCCTTTTTTTTTTTTTTTTAAGAGATGTGGGTGGGTGTCTCACTGTGTCACCCAGGCTGGAGTTCAGTGGTGTGATCACAGCTCACTGTAGCCTCTAACTCCTGGGCTCAAGTGATCCTCCAACTTCAGCCTCCTGGCTGGTCCTTTGTGCTCAGTAAAAGCGTTTGGTTGGCATAGAGGAGCTGGTGGCCTGGTTTACAATCCCCACCCCTAACACTTATCCCCTGTGTGACAATGAATGTATCACTTCTTCTTTCTATACTCTAGCCTCTGGGAATAGGGATGTTGGGCTAAGGTGATCTCTGATTCAGTCTCCTGCCTGCCTGGAGCCTCTGAGTCAGTGGGAAGAGGAAGGATGGCCATGAACTCCCTAGACAGTTGTGGTTAAGATTGAGGGCCTACCACTTAGGCATAAGCCCAGTAACGTCACTTGATCTTCCCAGCTAAGAGAAATATTGTACCAAAAATAAAACAAAACAAAAAATCAAATATACACTGTCCAAACTTTTATAATGTCCTCTGAGAAACAAGGATGATTTTAGCCTGTGCCTCAAAAGTCAAGATCAGAAGCTATGGTAAATGACAGCTAGAACAAACTCAGGGCTGGCACTTTGGTGAGCAGCTTATAATAAATGCAACAGTATCAACATCTGCAAAGTAGCAAGTGGAAAGTGCCTTATATTAAGTTCCTCTCTCCAGAAGTAACCTCAGGTATAATTTTTTTTTTATAATTTTTTTTTTAAGAGACAGTGTCTTGCTCTGTCACCCCGGCTGGAGTGCTGTGGTATAATCATAGCTCACTGCAGCCTCAAACTCCTAGATGCAAGTGATCTTCCAGCTTCAGCCTCCCAAAGTGCTGGGAATATAGGCAACTGCATTCAACTGACAGTTATGTTATGTTCGTTTTGTTCAGCTTCAGTTCACTTGGCCAGGCAGGCAGCTGGAGCTTCACAACTCAGTCCCTGCCCTGTTGCAGCTGAAGTGGTGGTTGAGAGTCATCATAGGAGCGGTTGCTGTGACTTGCCTAGTGCTAATGGCTTGGGCTGTGTGGGGGTGGATATTACTCAGCTCTCCCCCAGAAGGGAGCTAAGATTCCCTGCAGCTGTCAACTCAGGACAAGCACTCAGCATTCTGCTTTCATCATAAGAAACAGACCCTGAGAAATCCCACTTTCACAAGTTTTCCTACATACATAATTTTACAGATGTACAAAAGAATTGTTGCAGGGATATCCACTGAAGGCTTGTCAGTAAGAGGGAAAGATTTGAAAGATTTGCCCTCAAGGGCCACCAGCAAGGAGCCAGTGGCATTAGGCAAAAGACTGATGGGCTGTCAGATGATTTGCTCCAAAGAATGAATTCTAATATATACTACAAACATGTCTGCACATGTACGGAAGACATTTTATGAGGTCATTGATTGCAGCATTGTTTGAGGATTGCAAAATTGTTGGATGTAACGCATGTGACCCTCAGTACATGGTTAGTTAGTGGTTCAGCCACACATTGGGGTCTCCAAAGCCACAGGAAGAATGAGGAAGCTCTCCCAAGGGATGACAAGACAGAGCTATGAGTGTAATAAGCAAACCAATAAGATAGAAAAGGAAACCCTGGTGCTAACGGAAATGCCATGTATCTTTTTTTTTTTTTGAGACAGTCTCACTCTGTCACCTGGGGTAGAGTGCTATGGCATCATAGCTCACAGCAACCTCAAAATCGGGCCAAGAGATTCTCTTGCCTTAGCCTCTCAAGCAGCTGGGACTACAGGTGCCTGCCACAACACGCAGCTAGTTTTCTACTTTTAGTAGAGGGATCTCATTCTTGTTCAGGCTAGTCTCAAACTACTGAGCTTGGGTGATCTACCCACCTCAACCTCCCAGAGTTGAACTAGGATTACAGGTGTGAGCCACTGCACCCGGCCAATGCTGTATATCTTTTTTTTTTTTCTTTGAGACAGAGCCTCAAGCTGTGGCCCTAGGTAGAGTGCCATGGCATCACAGCAACCTCCAACTCCTGGGCTCAAGCAATTCTCTTGCCTCAGCCTCCCAAGTAGCAGGGACTACAGATGCCCGCCACAACACTTGGCTATTTTTTGGTTGCAGCCGTCATTGTTGTTTGGCGGGCCCGGGCTGGATTCAAACCCACCGGCTCAGGTGTACGTGGCCTTAGCCACTTGAGCCATAGGCCCTGAGCCAATGCTGTATATCTTGACTGAGGTGGTAGGTTTGTAGGTGTGCACCTTTTCAAATTGGGCTGGGCACAGTGGTTGATGCCTGTACTCCCAATAGTTTGGAAGGATCACTTGAGCTCAGGAGTTCAAAGCTGAAATGAGCTATGATCGATTGTGCCACTGCACTCCTGCATGGGCAACAGATCAAGACCTCCTGACTCTGGAAACAAACAAACAAACAAAGCATGTTTCAGTTCAATACAGAACTGGACAGGAAAAAGAGTCCCATTTGTTTTCATTTGTATTTTAAAAATATTAGGCTGGCACCATGGCTCATGCCTATAATTCTAGCACTCCAGAGGCCAAGGCAAGAAGAACCCTTGAAGGCAGGAGTTTGAGACCAACCTGAGCAAGAGCAAGACTCAATCTCTACCAAAAATAGAAAAACTAGCTAGGTGTTGTGGTGGGTGCCTATAGTCCCAGCTAATAAGGAGGTTGAGGCATGAGGATTGCTTGAACCCAGGAGTTCAATGTTGTAGTATGTAATGATTGATCTCTGAACAGTCACTGCACTCAGCCTGTCTAGAAGGATGCTGCCTCTGCCCCACCTCTAAAATAAATTTTTTTTTTTTTTAAAGAGTCTCACTATGTTGCCCTCAGTAGAATGCTGTGGCATCGCAGCTCACAGCAACCTCCAATTCCTGGGCTCAAGCGATTCTCTTACCTCAGCCTCCCAAGTAGGTGGGACTACAGGCGCCCGCCACAACACCCTGGCTATCTTTTGGTTGTAGTTGTCATTGTTGTTTGGCAGGCCCGGGCTGGATTTGTTTTTGTTTTTTTTGAGACAGAGCCTCAAGCTATCGCCCTGGTTAGAGTGCTGTGGGGCATCACAGCTCACAGCAACCTCCAATTCCTGGGCTCAAGTGATTCTCCTGCCTCTGCCTCCCAAGTAGCTGGGACTACAGGCACCTGTCACAACGCCCGGCCATTTTTTGGTTGCAGCCGTCACTGTTGTTTGACGGGCCGGGGCTGGATTCGAACCCGCCAGCTCAGGTGTACATGGCTGGCACCTTAGCCCGTTGAGCCAGGGGCGCCAAACCTCCTGGGCTGGATTTGAACCCACCAGCTCTGGTTTATGCGACTGGCGCCTTAGCCAATTGAGCTACAGGTGCTGAGCCTAAAATAATTTTTTTTAAACGGAATGTTTTTATTATGGAAGCATCAACTGTAGAAGGAAAGAAGCTGACTAGTGATGGGTGAGCCTGGGGAGGAGGGCACTGGGAGCATTGCAGACTTGGTCTTCAGGGAAGACTTGCCTCTGCCTTCTTTCTGCTTGGTTTTTACTTAAACATCTGTGGATGAGGCTAGTTTGTTATGAGAGATAGACACCCAGAGGATACAACACACGTGTGACACTTGTGTAGCCTTGGCAACTATTCTTTTATTGAATGTCAGAGATAGAAAGATGCTTGATTCGGGAGGATGCTTTCCCTCCCTGCCCCCCAGTCTCCAAACTTCAGCTGAGGCAAGCTGCAGCCACAGGGAGTGGCACTGCAACTGGGACGCACGTCCATGCCTGTTTCATGTGTTCACATAGTGTCACAGCTCCTCTTTGCGGCCAGCATCACCCAACCAAGACAAAGCTTGCCCCAAGGTTCCCGTGGAACCCACCCACCCAGCAGTGGGGACCTCTTTCTGCCTCAGGCCTGGGAGCCAGGCTCTTGTGGGTGTTCAGGGCCTGGGTCGCCTTGGCAGGCTAGTCTTGAAAAGGGACTTGCCCGAGGCCTCAATGTAAGTGATGCTCATCTCTTTAGGGCTGATTTCCACGTAGGCAAAGCCACCCAGCGAATCCTCCGACCCATAATGGAAGCGCAGGTAGCCGTTGGGGACCTTATACTGGTGCCGTGTAGAGGGGTCCATGAAGTTTCCTGCCCCGCTTAGCACGTAACCCACACTGTTGTCATCCTGCAGGTACTGCAGACAGAGGGCGCATGATTGGTGGATCCCCCAGTCTTACAGTTGACCGGGGGCTCCACCCACACCTGCCTCGGGTCCACAGCCCCTCTTGGGCTCAGTTTCCCAACCTACAGGAGTGTGTTAATCCTATTTCACGGGTAGAACACTTAGTTAGCAACTGGTAGATAATATTCTGGCTTTGGGGGGACTTTGTAAAAGTTTCTGGTTAGAAAGATAGAATTTGAGAGAACATACAGACATTCAGAAGGCCACAGGAGGACCCCGGTCCTGTGGACATTGGCCAGAGTGTGGACCCCTCCCCTGGCTTCCCATGCCAGCCACAGGGCTCTCACCTGCAGGTTATGATCGTGGCCACACAGGTAGGCAGTGACCCCGTACGTGGCCAGCAGGGGTCGCAACTGCTTGACCAGGCAGCGGGTGGGCCCGTGCTCGGCTATGGACCACACAGGGTAGTGGCCGGCCACAAGCACATAGTCCTCCTTGGCTGTTGCTAGCTGTTTCTTGAGCCAGGACAGCTGTGTGCGGGCCACTGCAAGGTTTCGGGGCCTCTCAGGTTGCTGGCTGAGGAAGTCATCTGAGTTGCCACATATTGTCACAGTGTCCAGCATGAAAATGGCCACAGACACATTGGTACGTGGGATCTTGAAGCGCAGGCGGTAATAAGGGCTAGGAAAATTCCTGTGGAGGGGGAGGATAGAGGGTGCGGGTGCACATCTTGTGCACAAAAGCTCCACGGTCAGTCAGCTCAAGCCACGGTGTCCTTTTGTCCCACAGAGCATGGGTTTGGGAGAGGAGGACCTGGGGAGGCTCACCAACGCTTGGAGATCTTAGAGTAGGCAATCTGCGCTGACACGTTGCCAAGGTGGTCATGGTTCCCAGCCAGCACATACCAGGGCACATTGTGAAGAGAGCGGTCAGAGAACACACCCTCAAAGGTCTCCTGCAGCAAACAGAATGGGCACCCCCAGCCCCAGCTGGTGTCAGTGGCTGCCCTGATGGTCCCACCCAGTCAAAGGCTGAGAAGAAGGGAGGCACTGAGTGTTCCAGGTGCCCAAAGCTGCCCCATCATTTTCCCTCTTCCCTGTCCAGGGGATGGTCACCAGGCAAGTGGCTTCTCCTTACTGCCCCTCTCCAGCCCCACTGTCGGGCACAGACCTGGAACCGCTTGTCATTGGCATCCTGCACACCAGTGAAGTAAAAGTTGTCCCCCAGGGACAGGATGAATTCTGCACCCAGGTTCTGCACAGTCCTGGCAATCTCCTTGGCATTGGCCATTTCCCGGGCCGTGTGGAACGGGGCATTAGGAACACCTCCCCAGTCACCCACGGCCACAAAGCGCAAGGCAGGGGAGGCACTGTCAGCCACAGAGAGTAGCAGCGAGGCTTGCAGGATGAGAAGTGCTGGCGAGGCGTCCATCTGGGAGGGGAGAGATGAGACCTGGGTGCTCCAGGCTGTAACAAGGGCAACAAGGCCTTGAATTCCCCTACCTGCCCCCCTCCAACAGAGGGGAAGACCTTGGTATCCTAGTTCCTGGGACACAGCTGCATGAGCTGGCCTAGGGGGATCTGCCGGCAGGCAGGCTCCACTTTGGGAGGGGGTGTGGGAGAGGGAGGCAGGCAAGGTGGCCCTGCAGGCCTGTTCCACCATCCCTCACGCAGACCTGCCCAGCACTCACCCTGGGGAAGGCACAAGCCAGTCAGTGGGGATTCCAAGAGGCGAGTGGGCTCCAGGGCAGAACTGGCAGTCACTGAGCCTTTATTTCTTGGGGAGGAAGCAGATCATTAGCGAGGATGATACAGTTTCTCCAAGGACTGTTCTTGGGGCCCTCCCCTTTAAGTCATGTGAGGCCTGGACTTCCCCACTTCTGGACATGGGATCAGGGCAGAAGTCTGGGCATACACAGGCAGCAGAGCCAGCCCACCCAGCCTGTGCATCTAACTGAAGGGGCTTGTGTCTTGGGCCAGAGACGCCATGTGTATCTACATAGGTCTGTGTATTTGTGTGTGTGTGCACAACACACAAGGCTGCAGCTTCCGTGTTCTGAGCCCTCCTTCTCTGATTGCATGCTTGTCTGCATGCACCTGGGTGTGTCTGTTTTCTGTGTGCAGCTGAGTGTGGGTGCTTAGGTCTCTGCTCTGTGTCTAGGAATCCTGAGTCCCTGCAGTTGTGTACTCTGAGCCTATGGGCCTCTCTGTGGCTCCTGCCTGACTTTTCATGTGGCTCCAGGTGGGAATCTCCGTGAATGGGGCTTTATGACTGTAATTGACTGAGTTCCCATGTGTTTTGTCTGTGTTGTCTCTCAAAGGTGAGTCGTACGACTGGCATGTGATGTGTGTTTGACCATATCTGAGTACAGACTATGTGTGCGTCTGGTCTTCTCCTACCCCCCACCCCACACACAATCCACAAACTCAGAAAAGGTGGCAGCCTCCCTTTTCCAGGAAGTCTCCTTCCTCTACCCCTAATTCCCACGCAGGAGGAACCTCAGCAGGAGGCAGCTGGTGACAAGCCATGTGATTGCAGCCTTTGATCCTCACACCCTCAGCAGCTGCTAGCAGCCACCCCCACCCTCCCAGGCCCTGCCATGGGACCAAAGCCTCCCAGAGAAGCGGGGAGGCTGAGCTTAGGCAGTGGGGCCCTTGCACCTGCCAGTCTGATCTGCTCCTCCCTGAACTGGGCGCCGCTGCGACACCACGTACCAGTCATTTCAGCCCCTGATAGCACAGATGGGAGAGCCGTCTTTTAACACCGAGGACGCCAGCTCAGAGAAGGGCGGTGACTCGCCCGGGTCACACAGCACGCAGGCTTCCTGTTTGTCCCTCCCAACCCAGCCCCGCAGCAGCGACACCCAGGAAGGAAGTGGGTGACCAGAGGAGGCTGAGACCCCTCCCCCGGGGACGCAGCGCCGCGGAGGACCGCACGAGTCTCACCTGCCGTCGGTGGGGCGGGCGCTGTGGCAGAAGCTCCGCTGCAGATCCGCTGTCCTTCTGCCCTTAAGGCGACGCCCCGCCGGTCCTGCCCGCGGGCCCAGGCCAGCCCAGGTGTGCCTGAGGAGGGCGGGCGTCTGGGCCTCCCAGCCCTGGCACTGCCTCCAATCCCTGGCACGCCTCCTGGGCTCAGGCTCTGCATCTGTAAAATGGGCTGATGAAACCTAGCGGGCAGCTCAGATCCTTGAACTAGGGCTACCTGGGGACTACTCTATTTCAACCCCCTGTTTCCTTGACGCTAGCCAAGAGCCGCCACCTACCTGCTTGCGACTCTTTGGGAGACTCTTTGGGAGACTCAGGCGGGTGGATTGCCCTGAGCTCAGAGGTTTAAAACCAGCCTGAGCCAGAGTTAGACCCTCGTCTCTACAAAAAAAAAAAAAGCCAGACATTGTGGTGGGTGCCTGTGTCCCAGCCACTTGGGAAGCTGAGGCAAAAGAATCGCTTAAGCCCAAGAGTTGGAGGTTGCTGTGAGCTATGATGCCTCAGCACTCTACCCAGGGCCAAAAAATTAGACTCTGTCTCAATAAAAAAAGAAAAGAAATTACAATGGACGAACCTGGTAGACCCACCTTAACCAAATGCTCCAGGTGAATGTCCTAGTGGTATCAAGTAGCCCTGCTCTAAGACACCTCACCCCTCTGTGGTTTCTTCCTGAAACCTATAACCAGTCTAATCATGACAAAAATACAAGACAAACCCACATGGAGAGATAGTCTGCAAAATATCTGACCAGCACTCTACAAAAGCATTCTAGTCATGAAAAAGAAGGAAAGAAGGCCAGGGTGGTAGACAGTGCACACCACTGTAATCACAGCACTCTGGGAGCCTGAGGCAGGAAGATCCCTTGAGACCAGCCTGAGAAAGAACAAGGTCCATCTCTACTAGAAAATAGAAAAATTAGCTGAGTGTGGTGGTGGGTGCTTGTAGTCCCAGCCACTCTGGAGGATGGCTTGAATCCAGGAATTTGAGGTTACTGTGAAGCTTGGCTGATGCCACAAGAGGACCAAAAACAAAAAAAAGGAAAGAAAGTTTGAGGTGCTGTTACTGACTGCAGGAGACCAAGGAGACGTGAGGATTGAATGCTGTTTAGGACACTGGAGGGTATTCTGGATTAGCAAAAGAGCATATGTGGAAAATTGGTGGGATCCAAATAAAGTCTGGAGTTTTGTGAACAGTGACAGGACTGAAATGTATAACTTCTTGGCTGGTGAGGTGGGTTATGCCTGTAATCCTAGCATTTTGGGAAGCTAAGGTAGGAGGATCACTTCAGCCCAGGAGTATGAGGCTGCAGTGAGCTATGATGATGCCACTGCACTCTAGCCTGGGCAATAAAGTGAGACCCTGTCTTAAAAAAAAACTACCTGACATTTATTGAGCACCTACTGTATGCCAAGTATTGGGTGACACAGCAGTGAATAAGACAGAAACAAAACCTATCTTGCTGGGGTTGACATACCAGAGGAATTTATATGTTAGCTATTAATTCCTTCCTTTTTTGTTTTTTTTGAGACAGAGCCTCAAGCTGTCACCCTGGATAGAGTGCTGTGGCATCACAGTTCACAGCAACCTCAAATTCCTGGGCTCAAGCGAGTCTCCTGCCTTCACCTCCCAAGTAGCTGGGACTACAGGCGCCCGCCACAATGCCCAGCCAGTTTTTGGTTGCAACCATCAGCACTTTTTTTTTTTGCAGGTTTTTTTTTGGGGGAGCTGGGGCTGGGTTCCAACCCACCACCTCCGGTATATGGGTTTGGCGCCCTACTGAACCACAGGTGCCACCCTCACGTGATAGCACTTTGTTAATTAAAGAAGCATTTTTTTCATAAGTTTGTTGGCCATTTATCTGTCTTCTTCAGAGGAAGTTCTGTTCATGTCTCTTGTCTAATGGTACATGGGATTGTTTACTCTTTGTTGATTTATTTGAGTTCTCTGTAGATTCTGGTTATCAAGGCTTTGTCAGATTTGTAACATGCAAATACCTTTCCCATTCTGAAAGTTGTCTGTTTGATTTAATTGTTATGTCCCTAGCCGTGCAGAAGCTTTTTAGCTTAATTAAGTCCTATTTATTTATTTATATATTTGTTTTGTTTTGTTTTGAGACAGAGTCTCACTCCCTCGGTAGAGTGCTGTGGTGTCACACCTCACAGCAACCTCAAACTCTTGGGCTTAAGCAATTCTCTTGCCTTAGCCTCTGAAGTAGCTGGGACTACAGGCACCTGCCGTGATGCCCGGCTATTTTTTTTGTTGTATTTGATTAGCTGGCCCACGCACCACCCTTGGTTTATGTGGCTGGTGCCGTAACCACTGTGCTACAAGTACCGAGCTCATTCATTCATTTTTGTTGTTTTTGCAATTGCCACCAAAGTCTTCTTCATAAAATCTTTCCCCAGGCTAATATCATCAGGGGCTTTTCCCATGCTTTCTTCTAGGATTTTTATCATTTTGTGTCTTAGATTTAAATCTTTTACCTATTGTAAGTCAATTTTTGTTAAATGATGAGCGGTGTGGGTCCAGAAAATCATTTTACTATGTGGACCTTTGCACTAGAATGTTTATTGCTGGCTCAGCGCCTGTGGCTCAACAGGCTAAGGAGCCAGCTGGCGGGATTGAATCCAGCCCGGGCCCGCCAAACAACAGTGACGGCTGCAACCAAAAAATGGCCGGGCGTTGTGATGGGCGCCTATAGTCCCAGCTACTTGGGAGGCGGAGGCAAGAGACTCACTTGAGCCCAGGAATTGGAGGTTGCTGTGAGCTGTGATGCCACAGCACTCTATCCAGGGTGACAGCTTGAGGCTCTGTCTCAAAAAAAAAAAAAA
>CAUYON010039135.1:0-13022 GCA_963573935.1 Arctocebus calabarensis | reverse complement strand
CCAGTACCCTGCTAAGATGCACCGTAGGTGTGATCCCACCAATTGCCCTCCCTCCACCCATCCTCCCCCCTCCCCTCCCCTCCCTTTCCCCTTTCCCTGTATTCCTATGCTATAATTGGGTAATATTGTATATTAACACGTTACCACTTTGTTTAGGGTTTGTTACAGGCCTGGGTGTCAGAAACCATGCAGATGTGAACCGGCATCAAGACCCTGTCAACTGATTTAGGGGAACAGCACTGTAAACTAGGGGTCTGTTAGCAAGTCCTGTGTCTGGCTCACACAATTATGATTTAATTCAAACAAAAATAAATTCAATGCTTATCCTAAAATTCAATGAAGTAGAACCTCTGTAAGTTGAGGTTACACCCAAGGGACTGTAACAAACTAGTCTGTACAATGGAACAGAGAACTTCCATTGAGTAAATGTGGTGTCCCGTCTATGAAACTTAGGTCAACTGAAGGGGGTGGTCAGTGTTGGGAGATGGCCAGCTACGGATGTCCCACTATAATCTAAGAAAATTAAGCTTAGAGGTTTACCTCTACCTGAAGCCAAAATATTTTTTGTATTGTGCTAAACCCAGAGGTTTATTGTTAAGAGAACTCTTAAGTGAAGAACAGCAGGGTTCCGGTGTGCTGGCTCACACCTTGTAATCCGAGCCCTTTGGAGGTTGAGGCAGGTGGATTGCTTGAGCTCAGGAGTTCGAGACCAGCCTGAGCAAGACCCTATCTCTACTGAAAATGGAAAGACTACCTGGTTGTTGTGACAGGCACTTGTAGTCCTAGCAACTCAAGAGAATGAGGCAAGAGGATGTCTTGAGCCCAAGAGTTTGAGGTTGCTGTGAGCTGTGATGCCACAGCACTCTACACAGGATGACAGAATCTCACTCTGTCAAAAATAATAATGATAAAAAATAAAATTGCTTCAGGCAGCTAGCAAGACCCTGCACTACATAAAACAGAAAAATTAGGCCAGGCCTCGTGATGCTCCCCTGCAGTGGAACACTGTGGTGGGCAGACGCCTGCGCTCCGTAATTTGAGGTCAGTGAGCTGTGATGGTGCCACTGCACTCCAGCTTGGGCAGCAAAGTGAGATCCTGCCTCAAAAAAAGAAAGAAGAAAAAAAAGAAAGTATACATTTAATTCTGAGATTCTAAAAAGAAAAAAGAAAAAAAATTGTAATTTTCAGTCCATTTATATTGAAGACAGTTATTTCGAAGAGTAAAGATATCTTCTGATTTTAAAATAAAAAAATAGATTTCACGCTTCCCATCAGTTGCAAAAGTGTCAAATTTTCATGAAATAGTGAAATCCAAATGTTTTAATTCGGTACACCCAGCATGTTTTTAGTGAGTGAAACATGCTGTATGTAAAAAGAAAATGAGAAAGATAAAAAACATCACCTCTGAGCCAAGTTTAACATCTAACATTAAATTAATGTAAGTTTTTAGCAGTTTTAAATATTATGCACAGCATACATTCACACGTAAAATCCTTATAATTGAATGTTACATCCATATTTATAAAATCTATTCTTTGTTGTGCAAGTTGATGCCAAATATATAGGACATAAGGAAATCATATAGTAGCCAGCCTATTAGAATATTACCGTGGTCAACATTAGACTATGAAATTTTGAATAGAATGGTAAGAATCTCCTAGTCCATGCAAAGAATTTTCTCTAGGAAGCTCTGGAGTCTCACTTAGGTATGGCGAACCTTCCCTCAGGTCCCCCGCACCGTCAGACAAGACTGAAATCCAGCAGGGACGTTACCAAAATAGTCCAGGAGTCTTCCCTGAAGCTCCAGAGCTAATGCTACCCTCAGAGTAAGACCACATTCTGTCTTCCCCGCGTGCTAATTCCTTCCCAAATCTCAATCGTGACTTCCACTTTGCATTCTCTCATTTAACATCGAAGAATTAGACTTATTGGTACAGAATTTATACTAAGTTATCTGAAGGTGAGGCTAAGCCTGATGAACATACAGAAATGGTGTCTGATGAACATACAGAAATACAAATATGGTGTTGGGGGATGGGTCTGCACGCACACACAAACTTTTTAAGTTACACATTTGTACTTGTATTGTGGAACTGTTCCATTGCCCAGAAAAAAAAATCACCTTATTTATCTTCATCTAAAAGCAGTGTGGAGGTGGCTCTGTAGCACCATGGATAACACATTAGAATTATAAAAGCAGTGTGGGAAACATTTTCTAGTTTAAAATGTGAAATACAACTATATTTCACATAAATACGAAGAATATTTTCCAGTTGTTTTTTTTCTTCTAGATGACTTCTTCATAGGATGTTTATTAAAAAATTTGCAGATGAGTTATTTTCTACTTGCCCTTTCCAAAATATTTCATATTTAAGTAGCTGCTTACGAAAAGGCTACTGTTATTTGCATTTGAATAGTATGATAGAATTGTACTTCTCCTTGTGAGTTTAAGTACATGAAAGAATGCTTTAAGAGGAATAACAACCTCCTACATATAAAACTAAAAGTGCAACATGCTAAGTGGTTATATGTAAGTACATTAAATCTAATAGAGCAGTAGAATAATTTAAAGGAGAAAAAACAATGAAGCTGTTTCTATGCAAACATAAACCTCTCCCTAAATCCTCTTGGAAATTTGTGTAGCATTGGTCAACATTAGACCCATCTCAGACCCTGAGATACAGGATTGATAAGATAAACAAAAAGGAATGGATTTGACAGTATAGAATAAACAGGGAAAATAATGAATGCAAATGTAGAAAAATAGAGGGAATGAATAAAAGGAAATTATATAACCAAAGCGTCTTC
This sequence comes from Arctocebus calabarensis, assembly GCA_963573935.1. Lineage (NCBI taxonomy): Eukaryota > Metazoa > Chordata > Mammalia > Primates > Lorisidae > Arctocebus > Arctocebus calabarensis. The sequence continues at coordinate 10,214 of CAUYON010039135.1, read as the reverse complement.
ACCCCTGCAATATTCCGGAATTTTAATAAAAGAAAATATCAAAAATATTTTTAAATGAGTGGTAGTGATACCGTCCAACCTGGGTCATCTTCCCACTGCCCAAGAGGAAGTCGATACCCAGAGACAGTAAGGTTTACAGCAGAGAAAAAGGTTATTTTGCAGAGAAAAAGGTTATTCTGCAGAGAAAAAGGTCATTCTGCAAAGAAAAAGGTCATTCTGCATTCGCCAAGTGGGGAGAGAGGAAGAATTTCTCAGATCTGCCTCTCCAAGAGTTGAAGACAAAGGGTTTTAAGGATAGCTTGACACAAAGAAGAATTAGGCAATTGTCTATGTTTGAGGAAAATTATAGAGATCTGGAAATCATCTTCTTCTTTTGCTTCAGCTCTTGGGGTCAGGACTCTGGTTGAGTTGGTTTCCTGGGCGGGTCAGCTAATCCAACAGAATGCCGGGCCTAGAAGATACCTTAGAAGCTGCCTGAAAAAAAGGGTGATGTTTTCTATGGAGAAAAGTTAAGAATCCTTATGAGTACCAGCGGGAAGCAAACTGTCATCAGTGACTATCATCCAGCCATGAGGGGCGGGTGACTGTTTTTAGCTAAGCCCGTTGCTCTATTCTTCCTTGCATCCTTCATCAATCTGTGAGGGTGGTTTCAGTAGTAGAAGGATATACAAATGGAAAAGCATAAAAATATGACTTCAAAAATGATAGATTGTGGAACCAGTAGGGACTAGAAAGCTTTTTAAAAGGTGATTGTGTGCGTGGGGGGAGGTTAGAGCACTAGAAACAGTGAAGGCTCGTTATTAAGTAGAAACTATCCAAATCAGTATTTCCAGATAAATACTGTATAGCAGAATTTTACCCGTGTTTATAAAAATCAGTCTACACAGGGCAGTGCCCGTGGCTCAAAGGAGTAGGGTGCCGGCCCCATATTCGGAGGTGGTGAGTTCAAACCCGGCCCCTGCCAAAAACTGCAAAAAATATAATAAAATAAAATCAGTCTACACAAACTTATTCTACCACACAGTCTGATATAATAAAATATATGCACATTTATATTATTTCAAATATAAGTGGGCGCTTCAAGCAATCCAAATTACTAACTTCATTTACACGTATGTAGCTGCCGGACATAATTGTCACAATTATGAACTGATGAATAAAACCATATATTGTCTTGAGGAACTGCATTTTCATGTAAAGTAACAAATCTGAATTTGTTAACATAAGAAGTAAGCAATTCTAGCCAAGGACTTCCAATAAAACAAGTTAGAATAAAAGATTTCTACCAAATGTCTGCCGTCATTAATCTCTGACAAGCTGAAAGGGCAAAAAAAATTATCTTGCCTTGAAATACACTTTATCTATCAATGTACCCATCCAGGAGCCAGGCTCAGCAGGGCCCCTTAATCCTGTATTTGAAAGCAGACTTCTAGATGTGGGTTTTAGAACATCTCAGGGATGCTACTTTTCTCTATCTAAATATCACCTTACATTCCAAACTTCTCTTATGAGATTCTGACTCCTGTGAATGGAACAGTCTCTTTACTTCACTTTGAAAATACTTCCTGAAATAAACATCTTACAGCTGAACTTTAAAACTCAGATTTGAGGACTTACTGGGGTTTTATTTTTATTTTACAGCTTCTTTGAAACTTAGAATTCTCTTTATTTGAAAATGTTTTTCTAAATAGTTACATATGTGAATAATATGAACACAAAAATATTAATATAATTTTCTTTCCAATTGTATTTGGCAGCTTTCTATTTGATAGACTTTTTCTTTTCTTATCATTCTTCGAGATAATACTTGAAATTAGGTAAAGACAAAGTTCAGCTTCCAGTAAAATGTATTCTTATCTATCACAAGGCTGCTTAGACCTCATCTGAGATGTAAACAAGCATCCTTTTGTAAAATCACCTGCAGAGGGGATAAGATGAGCTTTTAAGGTTTTGAACAAACCACAAGTCCCAACTGTGACCTTGAGAGTTGTCTTAGATGTCCCATTTCCCTAAATTAAGCAGTTGATTTTACAGTTTTGGGCTGGGGCCGGGTTTGAACCTGTCACCTCCCGTTATATGCGGCCATTGCCCTAGTCCTTTGAACCACAGGCACTGCCCTCAGCAGTTGATTTTAAACAACCAGTAGAATTATTGGTAATCGACAGTCAGGTGGATGGATGTAGGCAGAGGCTAATAAAACCTTAATAGATACTTTTCATAGATGTTATATCAAATCTTCAAATAAAAAAAAAAAGAAAGACTTAATTGTGAAAGCTCTCACAGGGATCAAGGCAAATATATTGGAATGTGGCATGAGGTCAGTTGTGCTCCCCAAAAATATTATGTTGAAGTTCTAGCCTCAAACATTGGTGATTGTGACCTTATTAGAAAGTCGGGTCTTTGCATATGTAACCCAGTAAAGAGGAAGTCATTCTTGATTCCTGTGGCTGATAACCCCGTACAATGAAGAGAAGGGACACAGACTCAGAGAGGACAATGTCACGTGAAAACAAGGACAGAAACTGCAGTGATCCATCTGTGAAGTCAAGGATTTGGGGGAACCAGCGGACACTGAGAGAAAGGCCTGGACCTCTGTACCCACAAGAGGATCTAATCTTTTCAATGTCTTAATATCAGACTTACAATCTCCAGAGCTATGAACCAATAAATTCCTTTGTTTCAAACCACCCAGTTTATGATAATCTGTTACAACAGCTCAAAGACTCTAACAGCGTCCCTGTCTGGTGTCCTCCAAGGGCAATTATTTGACAGGTACCTCTGCTCCTTCAACGACCCCTGGAAATCTTCAGAGATACACACTCAACAAGATGCTGATCTTTCACAATAAATTGGGACAATTTCACAAATAAAAAGGTCTTGAGTGAAGTAGATTATATATTTCAATTTACCATCTCACACATTCTTTTTTAATGCCTACGCTACCTATGTGGTCATGTAAACAAGTGTGAGTCTAGAACCTTTCTTAGTATTTAATATGTGAAATATTTTTTTCTTTTTTAATGGAGACATAGTCTCACTCCGTTGCCCTGGGTAGAGTCCAGGGGCATCATAGCTCACAGCAACCTCAAACTCTTGGGCTCAAGCCGTACTCCTGCCCAGCTGCCCGAGTAACTGGGACTACAGGTGCCCATCGTGCCCTGCTAGTTTTTCTATTTTTAATAAAGATGGGGTCTCACTCTTGCTTAGGCTTGTCTTGAACCCTTGAGCTCAGGCAATCAGCTGAGCTTCTAGAATGCTAGCATTACAGATGTGAGCCATCTTTAAGTGCACTTTTTAAACTATATGAGGTGTTGTCTATGTGAAGACTACTCCCACTGGTGTCTTTCCTTTTCCTACAGGACTAAATTCTGTCTCACTATAACCTCACTCTACACCTACATGTCTATTTACTGACGTGTTAAAGGACTACATTTAAATTCTCTTTTCATGACACAGACTTTCAAAAACTTGAAGACATCTCTTATTTCTCATTTTTTAACCATCACTCCTATAATATTTTAATTTACCCTTTAATCTGTTTATTTTCACGTTTTTATTTTAGTTCTTATAAATGAAGACAGCAAAGTTGGTTCCAGTAATTTAATGACATGCTATAATTAAACTCCTGTGTCCTGGAAGTACTAATCAATTCTTCTTCACTGGGAAAATATCTTCTGTAAAGGGAAATAGAAAGAAAGAAATCTAGAAATTACAATGTGATAAGCTTCTTGATGTCTTTTCACAATTTCTAAGTTATTTATATTTTATTTGGGGTCTCATAGGAAATCCTTTTTTCTTTAAACAGTATTTCCTTCTGGTCATAGCCATACTTTGAAATAATTACTTTGACATTAGTATGCAATTAGAATGAGAAGGCTTAGAGAAGGCTCTTTGAAAATTATAAATCATAGATCTTAGGACAAAGAATCGCTCATGAGCTATAATCATTGCTATGATCAATTACTTTTTTTCTTCTTTAAGCACATACTCATGCACCTGCAGGCATGAATATGCATACACACACAAAACACCCCAATAATTTGGGTTCCCTTAACATTTAGCCTTCTGGAATCTGTCATCTAATCTTCATTTTACCCAGTTCTTCGTCTCTATTCATCCTCAGTTTGTTCCCCCTCAGGCTTCTATGTGTTCTAGAGCGGGCTCATATTGGCTCTTACGTGCCAGTTAAATTTTTAGCAGCAATTTGAGTATAACGGGGCATTATTAAAAATAAATTACCATATATAAATTTTCAATGAAATCAATGATATTAAAACAGAGGCAGTGATTATTCAAAACTTGTCCCTTTCTAGTTATTTTACTACCTGTCCTAAGCGTCTATGCCTCAGAAGTTGTTACTGCCTTTCTGAGCCTGTGTGGTCTAGTTAGCAAATAACGATGTGTTCTATGTGTCTCTTCTCAAAATAAATAGCTTAAAGTGAGGCACAGGGAGAGTATTCACTCTATAAAATAAGGCATATTCTACAAACCAGAGATTTTGTATGTTTTTCAATATATGGTTTTCATATTGTACAAACCAGAGATTTTGGTTGCGTTTGGTTTTCCTTCACTTCTACCGACGAACCCTACTGATTCCTTTTAATGTGAAACTGAACAGTAATGACCTTGCAAATCCAAATGGATTCCTCACGCTTCTCCAACCCTTGGAAGCACATGACGCTGTTGTTTATTCCCTCGCCGTATTTTCTTGGCCTCTATGAACACACAACCTCTCAGAATAAGACTTCTCTGCTTTTCCACAGACCTGCTTTGGTTCTCTTGCTTGTCCCTTAGAAATGGGCACTTTCCAGGGGTCCGTCCTGCCCCTCACTCTACGCATCCTCCAAGGATTCTACCGCTACCCTTGTTCTACATTTTACATCCCCTTTTCCCACAATGTACATTTTGTGATTCAGTTTTTATTTTCAAATTCAAGACGAGTCATAGTTGTACTACCATGTAACCGAAGCCTGACAACCTCAACTCCTCCTCTTCCATCTTCCCAGAGCTGTTTTTTGTTTTGCATTTTATCTCATAATAGAGGGTCCACCAAATCAGCTCAGTCTTGATAATTGGTCTCATCCTAAATTTCTCCAATTTTCTAAATACCCAATTTTACATACAATGAATCAAATACATTTAAATGTTAATAAGTGTGTTTTTCATATATATTTATCCTCTACTCGCATTTTACCTCTCTTAATTTAAACTCTGTCACTTTATTAATTTGCTTATATCTCAAAATTAACAGATCTAACAAAGATAAAATATTTTGAATGTAGGCAAGATCGGTCATACCTATATTTAAAAGCCCGTTTAGTAGTTGAGCATGAGACTTCTAAAACCCTTAACTCCAAATATTCCTCAGCAGGCTACAAGTTTCACTGGACAAGAATTATTTGTTCACTATTATATTGTCAGTGTTTGGCTTAAGTAGGTCAAAAATATTTAATGTGTAAATAAAAATATTGAGTGATGGAATGGACAGGATTCCTAATATAATAAATAACATTCAAAATTAAAGAAAGAAAGAATAATTGTTTTCAATTTTGATCAGTATTGTCTCATAAAATAACTGCTGCAGCCACAATTCAAGGTAAAGATTCATCATAAGACTACAAAACTCATAGTATGATTTAATATTTATTTGGTTCTCAACATATATTTGGGACAGAAAGCCTTTTTAGGTGTAGGGCATATTAATAAGAGTAAATTTCAAAAATATGGTGAAGTTATATGGATCGAAACTTAACTCCTTTTTTGATAAATGAAGAAAATATATCACTTTTGTAAAGAAAAGCAATACATCACTTTTACTCAAAATGTAGAGAATTTCATAGCTGGGCATTGTGGCAGATGCCTGTAGTCCCAGCTACTCCAGAGGCTGAGGCCAGAGAATCACCTGAGCCCAGGAGTTAGAGATTGCTGTGAGCTGTGATGCTGCAGCACTCTACAGAGGGTGATAAACTGAGACTTTGTCTCTACCAAAAAAAAAAAAATGTACAGAATTTCAGAATTAAAAGACAAGCTTATGAGACAGGAGCCGGTTTATTATTAAGTGGTAACACACAGCAATCACCATTAGCATCATAGATGTGACACTGGAAGCATCCAGCTTTTTAGGAATGAAGTAAGGATGTGATAATTGTATTATATACACCAGTTTTAAAGATTCTGTGAAGACGCACAAAGCCTGCTCACGTATAAGGTACCGAGTAACTGAAATAACCTTGAGGCACAATCGGGATCCCAGCGACCACACAGGTGTTTTTGTTGGAATATTTCTCAGTTTCCTTCCCACTTTCTTGAATTCCTCATTCTTAGTCTAGAATATGTAAGAGAACTCTCAAGTCACACCTTCTTTTATGCTCGATTTTATCATTCAAAATTCATGCAGGCTATGGAATTCATTCACATTTACTTTTCTATGAACATTTTTCTTCAATTTGCATTATTTTTAAAAAGTCAATTTACATGACTAACTCATCAAGTATGGCCACAAGTGACTTCAAATTATACAGAATTTAAAAAAATATTTTTTTCCAAACCCCTATTATTCCATGTCCCTAAAAATCTGTCTTGCATGTGTACTGTATTTTCTATATCTCTATCTATCTGTCTGTCTGTCTATCTATCTATCTATCCATCTATCTATCTGTCTATCTATCTGTCCGTCTGTCTGTCTATCTATCTATCTATCTATCTATCTATCTATCTATCTATCTATCTATCTATCTATCTATCTATCTATCCATCCATCCATCTGTCTATCTGTCTGTCTGTCTATCTATCTATCCATCTGTCTATCTATCTATCTATCTATCTATCTATCTATCTATCTATCTATCCATCCATCTGTCTGTCTATCTATCTAAATCTGTCTTCTAAGCAGACCCATTGACTTGCATTCAGAGGAAGCAGCTCATCCCTACGTCGTGGTTCAGACCTGTAATCCAGGCACTTTGCAAGGTCAAAGTAAGAGCATCACTTGAGCCAGGAGTTTTGAGGCCAGCCTGGGCAATACAGTGAGACCCCTATTGTAAAAAAAAAAAAAAAAAAAAAAGCTGGGCATGGAGGATTTTGCCTATCATTTCAGCTACTCAGGAAGCTGAAGCAAGAGGATTGCGTTAGCCATGGAATTCAAGGCTGCAGTGAGGTATTAGGCCCAGGTGACAGAGAAAAGACCCTATCTCTCAGAAAGAAAAGAAAAAAGAAAAGAAAAACACGAATAATGGCAAAGCCATTAACTATGATCTTGTTTTTGCTGTTGAAAAAGTCTTGAATTTGGGAGGATAAAATGTACCTAGCTAAAAATTCATTCATTATGCCCTAGGAGCAGAATGGTCGAGTAAGGGAAGTTTTACAATCCTATATAATTGTTAATAATTTACATTTATAGGTGTCTATTAAATCGTTGCCTTTTTGTTGGAAGCTGACATATCCAGATGTTACTTTCTTTTCTCCTCTTGCCCTGAGCATGAAGGCTGTACTTACAGCAGCCGTCTTGAAATTATAAACGAAAGTAATCCTGGCCAAAATGATAAAGCGGGAATATTAAATAATAGCAGATTTCAGCAAAATTACATAATGCTATGCACATGTATAAATTGTAGGAGAATGTTTGTTATCAAGGAAATGATCATAGTACTTGCAAAAATTATATGTGGAAGCATTTTGCAAATAGACGGAAAGGAAAGATGATGGGGACGAATCAGACATTTCACGGCAGTGGGTAAGTAAGTGGACGCTGTGGGCAGTGGACCTCACGTGTAGCCCATTGGGGACTGTACTCCCAGTTAGAGGACTGAGAAACCATCAGAAGGCCAACTAAGAAGTGCTGTTAACACGTTCAAGCTTAGTTTTCTCTTTGTTTCCATAATTAATATCCTCCACAGGCAGAAAAATTTAAAAAATGAAACAAAAAATCAGAAAAATATGTCATTGATCATTATTTCACTAAATGTTTGCTCAAAATGAAGTGACTTAAAATAACAATGCATTATTTTATTTCAACATCCTGAGGTTCAGAAATCTGGGCAGGGCCCAGGAGATTATCTCAGCAGCACGATGTCTGGGGCATCTTCTGGGATCGTTTGAATTATTGGGGCTCGAACAGCTGGTACTCGTGGAGTTTTTCTCCCCCTCGTCCCCCTCTCCCCCCTCAGGGTTTGCCTATTTTGTTACCTTAGGTTTTCACACAGTCTTGACCCAAAATGGTCAGACTTCTGACGGGAAATGTCAGGGCTCCAAAGACAAGCAAAAGGAACCAAGTTAAAGCCAGGTCTCAAACTGGCAAGGACAAGGTCTTTCATGCTCAAAGCCCAGGTTCAAGGGCATGGAAGGAAGGAAAAGGAACGTTTCCTCCTTTCAAAGGGACGGCGGTCCAGGAATTTGCAAACACCTTTAATCCAGCACAGTGTTCATGCTTCTGGTTACATGAATATGCTTAGAGGGTAGGATGTCTTCGACTAAAACGGAACTCAATACAGCTAAAGGAAAAACAAAAAACTTTAACTGTTAATTATGAAACCATACGTTGTCAGCTTGGCAGAAAAGAGGGTAGGAGGACAAGGTAAATATATTGGCTACTTTAACTGAAAAGCCTGGTTGGTTTTGGAGCAAGGCCAGATGTAAAGCTCCAATCATATCTCACTCCCTTGCACACTGTCCCATTGCTCTTTCACCTGCTTAAATGTCCGTGGAATAACCTGAATGGGTGTCCTTGGTCACAAGGCAATACCTACACCAACATTGGCTCTGGGGAAAGGGGTGTACTGAACCACATGTCAATGTCAGGACGGAGACGTGGAACTATGTCATTTGATTGCCAGCCCCTTTAGATGTGAGAAAAATATTTCTTTAAAAAAGGGCTAGATATTAATTATAATAAAAATTGTGCCCACTTACGTTATACAAAGTAATGTGATCATCAATAATATAAGGAAATTTTCACCATCTACGTGGGTTTTCTTTTTGAATTACTTCTGTTCTGAATTAATACCAGCTATTAAGCAGAACTATATTTTATTTTAAATATAAGAACATTTAGTAGTACTTATTGCACTTTCAATAACTAATAATAATTTTGGTTTGACTATATGCCAAGAAAATATCCCTAATGTTTTTATGTAATGATTTTTTAAATGCTATTATAACGTGTTAAATATGCACAAAGAATTAAATCATGAAGGCAGAGTTCCACCTGAGGATTAGCCTAGGAGGACTGGACCAACTAGTGACTTTTCTCTAACTTGGACTTGAAATAGTTTGCGACAGGAAAGTCAATGTCACTCCTGTCAACCACGACTCAATGCCGACACAGAGCCTGGGAGGGGTAATTTGAAATGGTGTCTTCTGGTAGACAGCCACAGGAATTATTCCAAATACCTCTGAATATGGGGTGACAGAGTAGATCAAACTTCTGAATCCAGCCCAATCCATACTGATGTCAGCATTCACTGTTTTCAACATCAAAACAATGTGTCATGTGCTACAAGACCTTAGAAAGATCTTCCAAATAAAGAGAGGACAACAACTGTAGTGTGCCTGGATTTGTCTGCGTAAGACTCTCTGTGCATGAGTTTTGTGTAAAGAATTTGACAGTTTTGATCAAACTCAAATTTAGAAATATCAGGGAATGTTGAGAAGTAAGTTTTGGGGTGACTGGCAGCTTGTAAGGGGGTTTCTCTGCTCTTAGCGTGTTGCTGGGAAGAGGAAGACTCATAGAAACAAAAAGCATTTCTAGAAAAGGAAATGAAAGGTGGAAAAGCTGAGACACGTGGTGCATGCTGTTTCTCATCATTTAAAGTTTTTCAAACTGTGTCACCAAGATCCGGGGCTTTCCAGCTGCTGAGTCTGGTCAGGAAGAAGGGGGCTGAACTTCGGCAGTGCTCACGTGCTCCCCAAAGAACAGAACAGGTGCACCTTCTACAGGGGATTGTGTGTCTTTTTTTTTTTAAACATATACATGTGTTTATTAGACTTCCACTTTTTGCATTCACAAAATTAAAAAGGCCTAAAATTTAACAACAATAACGATTTTTTTTTTCTTTTTGAGACAGAGCCTCAAGCTGTCACCCTGGATAGAGTGCAATGACATCACAGCTCACGGCAACCTTCAATTCCTGGGCTCAAGCGAGTCTCTTGCCTCTGCCTCCCAAGTCGCTGGGACTACAGGCGCCCGCCACAACGCCCAGCCATTTTTTGGTTGCAGC
>CAUYON010039133.1:0-16938 GCA_963573935.1 Arctocebus calabarensis | reverse complement strand
AATGACATGATGGCTATGTCAAACAGTTTGATGAAAACGTTTCAGATTGTATATGAAACCAGCACTTTGTACCCCTTGATTGCACGAATGTACTCAGCTATGATTCAACAATAAAAAAAGTAAATAAATAAATAAAAAAGTTATCATCACTGGTCAGTTTCTTTTTCTTCTTTCATTTAAATTCAATGTATTATTGCCTCATATAGGGACAGATTATAAACTAAACTCTATTAACTCTTTTGTGAAACACTTCTAAAACTACCTCCCCTTTTAATATGTCACCATTTAGCAATTTTCAAACATCATACCTTTCCACCGTCACTTTCTTTGATAACCATGTAGGGTTCTGCACAGTCTCCAATCTCTCCCTGCTGAAGGACTTTTTCAATCTACCAACAAAAATAACATCAAAATAAAGCACATGAATTATGTCCACATAAAGGAATCTAGGCAATAATCGAGATTATATTTTATGACAATATTTGATGACATAGGAAGATGTCTATGTTTTTGATTTAAAAAATTAGCATGAAGGATACCATATGGTTTTGTAAAAAAACTCATTGAGGCATATTAAAAGGACGACAGTAGATACACAGCAAATGTTAACGGTAGTTATCTTTGCATGGTGGGATTATGTGCGATTTTTATTTTCTTCCTATTGCTTATGTGTATTTTTTATTTTTAAACAGTAAACATGTATTATGTCTGCAATAAAAAATGCTATAAAAGTTGTTTTATAAAACAAAACCCATGAGACACGTGTAGGAAGTGGAAAGCTCATTTTCTTTATTATTGCTTACAATGTAAAAAAGAGATACGGTCTCTGTAAAAGTCAGGTTGGGGACTAAAACCTTCCGCAAAATGAATACATGAACAGAATAAATTATCTGTAATTGTCTCCCTGGTATTTCCTATTAGGCTAATTTTCTGGATTTAGCAGACTTGGAAAGAAACTCGAAAGCTTTGGGATGGGCGCGTCTCAGTCTGGTGACGGAATGGATGCTTCTCCTGTCACATGTCTCCTTCCTTCTTGCTCCAGGCAAAGAGCTGGCTGGCTAGTTGTCATCAAGTTGAATACCACGTTTAGGAGAAAGACAAGGAGAAATTTGAAATTTCCTAACTCCCTGCTAAAAGAAAATTTAACTTAGATGTTGAAGAGAAAAAAAGTAGATTTAGTCCCATAAGCTGATGTCATTCGCTGAAATGATCCTTGAAGAAGGAATTTGTGTCAACATATTTCAATGGGCACATACTCTTAACAGACCTTACCAGTGAGGCACAAGTATTTAAAACAGAATACCCAGAAAACATCCAGAGGGGTTTTTAATGGGATTTCAAAGGAGGCAGCTCAGTAGACACCTGTTTTAGTGAGGACTTGAAGCAGGAAGTCTTTCTTTTCACAAAAGAAGTTTAAAACCCACCCCTCCGCATTACCATAACATGAAGAGACAGCTGACCCCACTGAGAGATGCACAGTGTTGAAAACACAGGCTCATAACCCTTGAGCTAGAAATGACCAGCATTTCCATTAATCAGCAACCTTCATTCATTCCAGAAATATTTGTTGAGGACCTTCTGTGTGGGAGCAGCTGGGGGGATAAGGTGGCATAAGCATGGACTCCTCATCCTCTTGATCACACAATAAGCATCATCCCTATTCTTCTGAAAACCAATAATCATGGCCCCTATTCTCCTGGAGCTCATAGTCAGGAGCTTGTAAAACAATTGGAAGGCAGCTAATTTTTCCATGAAGCCAATGGACTAAAAAATGTGGTCTTTAAAAAGAATTTTGAACAGAGATTAAAAACTTTTTAGTTAGGACCCTGACGTAAGGAATGGGAATGCCCTGGCTTCATGCCCTAGTAGCATGTAGAATGGAACATTTGGGATAGGATTCTCCAGCATCTAGCAGTGGGGGAATCCAGATTTGACCAGACCAGCAGATACTACTCACTGTACTGCACTGGGCAAAGGTAACTCCAGGTACTCCATGAGAAGAAGCTGCAGACTGCTGGGAGTCATGACTTATGGAAAAGTGTATGAAGGAGTCTTCATAAGCATGGAAGGGAGGGCAAAGGTGCCTATCACAACAACCTGGGAAATCTGTAGGGTGGAGCGGCCACTTTCTCCTTTATTCAGGAAGGGCTGGTTCCATGCCTGCATGTCTCGTTTTTGACGTCTATGTGGACATATTACACCATTTACCATATATTTAAAGGGAAAGAAGCAACGACGATGGCATTACAGTAAAGAAAAACAGAAAGCAAAAACAGAAATCTGCTGTGTAGATTTAAATTTCTCAATTATGTCCAGACAATGTAGAGTATGTTTGTTATTGCCAAATGAATGCATTCACACTTCTGAAAATTTTGGAACCTATTTCATAAGTGACAGTAATCACTTGATAAAACACTGTTATTTGGCTGACAACTATGAACTAATCCAAAGGAAGTCATTCATGAGAAGTAGAGTTTTAAATACAATTTGGCTCTATCGAACTAGTGTTGGTTTCCTTGGTTTCCCAGGCTGAGAAAGAATTTTTAATTTAACCTCAGGGCTGCCGTAGTGGGCTTTCAGCTCATTTTCCTGCATGACCGAATAATATCGCAATGAAAAGGACACATATTAAAGTTTGATGACCATAGATGTGTCATTTCAGCAACAGAATTTTAAATATTTCTTCCATAAACTTGAGTAAGTCCCCTCTAGTAAGCTCTCATGATCTTCGTAAAACGGTGTCAAGGCGATGGGGGTGAAGGAAGGGGAGAGCAGAGAGAGGAAGAATGAGGGAGGGGTGGGGAAAGGAAGAGCAGAGAGAGGGAAAGAGTGAGGGGGGTGGGGTCTTGGGGTCTTGGTGTGTGCAAGACACGATTGTAAGAGGGACTTTTCCCAACAAATGCAACCAGTGTAACATGGTTTCTTGTACCCTCAATGAATCCCCAACAATTAAAAAAAAAAAAAAAAGAAAAATAACATAAAATAAATAAATAAAATAAAGTAAAATGGAAAAAAAAAATGGTGTCAAGGAAGCTGGAACGGAAAGGCATCTGCTGCCTTTTAAGGAGTCTCCAAGCTGCCTGAGGTTTTTGGAATCTATATGCTCCTGCCACCGTGAGATCTTGGGGGAATCCTGATATGATGGACATGAGCCGCTATGCTGGCTAGAAAATGTTTCCAATACAGAAGGCTGGGTGCACATGAAATCAGATATCTGGATTTGTTGTTCCGTTTTGTTTCAAAATTTTGGTATAATGAGTCAATAAGACTGATTATTTGGCCTATAAAAAATACCCAATGTTTGGTGGCGCCTGTGGCTCAGAGGAGTAGGGCGCCAGGCCCCATATGCTGGAGGTGGCGGGTTCAAACCCTGCCCCAGCCAAACACTGCAAAAAAACCCAAAAAAACAAAAAAACCCCGATGTTTATTGACTTATAACCAGTCATATTGGTATATGAAGAAAGGTTGTTTTTTTTTTTTCTCTTTTTTTTTGTATCAGTGAAGAGTACAGGCTGGAATGACAGTTTCTTCGACCTATTGTCTGGCAGATTTTGACTCTCGTGAAGCACACTCGGCCTGTGACATGAAGACAGAAAGGAAGAGTATGACTTGGAAGCCACAAACTGCCAGAGCCTGGACCAGGGAACATTTAACTGTGGATCTCTAGGAAAAACGAACATCCTCAGGAAACTCCACCAGAGAGCTTTTCTTTCTTTCTGCACAGTAGCCTCTCTGAGCCAGATGGCTGAGGGAACGTTTCCCAGTTAGGAGGAAGGGTACTGACGTGGTTGGAATGATCTGCCCTTCAAATCTCATGCTGAAATTTGATCCCTAGTGTTGGATGTGGGAGGTGTTTGGGTCATGGGGGTAGATCCTTTAGGAATGGTTTAGTGCCCTCCTTGAAATAATTAGTGAGTTTTCTGTATTAGTTCACATAAGAACTGGTTGTTATAAACACCGGATACTCCGCCACCCCCACCCTTGTTCCTTTTCTCGCTAGTGGCACACCTGTTCCCCTTGATTAGAAGCTCCCGGAAGCCTTCACCAGAAACAGATGCTGGTGCCATGCCTTCTGTACAGTCTGCAGAACCGTCAGCCAAATAAACCTCTTCTCTTTGCAAAGTACCCAGTCTCAGGTACTCCTTTTTAGCAGTATGAATTGGACTAACACAGGTACATAAGATGGGCCAGGCTTTATTCTGTAGTTATGACTAGCCACTGAGGTCAGCATGATAATTCCCAATTTTCAGATAAGGTAACAGAGTCTCAGAAAGGTCAGGCAATTACCGAAGTCACATAGTTACTAAGTTGTAACGCCAGGGTTCAAACCTGGGACTGTCTTGACTCCAGAACTATAGTCTTTCTAGTATCTAAAGTAGAATTTGTTTGTAAGGGAAAGGGGTAAGTTGAGAAGGGAATGATGTGAATCTCACAGAGGACATGTAGATATCTGGGTTCTGATGTCTGTCTCACCCCCAACGTGCAGGGAATAATACAGCAAGGGAACATCGGGGGGTGCCAATCAGAACGAGGTTAACTACCTTGACCACTAGGTAGATGTCCGGGGACGGGTAGGTGACCGAGAAGACGGCAGATCTCGCCTGGCTTGATGTGGCAACGGAAGGCGTGTGAGCTCGCAGAAACGCTTTGAACTGGTCCGAGTTCAGGTCGCAGTGAAAGTTTTCTGAGATCTATAAATGAGCAGCAAAGTGAAAAATAAGTTAGACCTGTTGTATTCATGGTCTAAACATGTTAAAAAAAGAGTAAAAATGCCGTAAAAAAGTTCCACTGAAAGAATAAGTGTAGGCATAGATACGGTTTATGACAAGTGGCTGCTGGAAGATCTAGCAACTTTTTTTTTTGAGGGTCCAAATTTCAGGCCCTCTTTCCCTGTTTTCTGAGGCATCAATGGCAGTGACAAGAGTGATTTGTGGAGAGCAATATTGAAGAAGGAGGAGCCACGGCCAGCCTGGGTTCCTGAGTGTGTGGAGCAGAGGGATCAACCCCCTGACTTTGGATTGTAAAGAAACAAAGACAAGAAACCTCTTGTTTTTGAAGCCAGTGGTTTTCAAAATGTGGTTCTTGGACCAGCAGCTTCAGCATCACCTGGGAACTTGTTAGTAGTGCAAATTCTTGGGCTCTACCCACCAAATCCTGAACTCTGGGGGTAGAGCCCAGCAATCTATGTTTTAATGAGTCCTCCCAGGGGTTTAGATGCATGCTCAAGTCTGAGAACTCACTAGTCCTTTAAGCCACTGAATTTCGAGGTCTATTGTTTTAGCAGTTAACCTACCCTAATACAAATCTCAGTGACTATTAGTATTTATCCAAGAAATATATGTTTCCTTAAATACAGAATGGGTACGGGCTAAGAGGGGGCAGAAGTAGCTATCTTACTCTAGGTTTTGCTATTACTATCCCCTAGGAGTTAGAAAATGACTAAACATTAAAACACTCATGGAAAAGTCTTGGGTCACTGTTTCCATTAAAAGCACATTACATTTGGTAAGGTCTTAGCCCTGCGGCAAATTTACACTTTTCCTGCACAAGATGACTCCGCTTTGTGACGAGCCCATTTCACAGTGCAAAGGACTCTCAAACCAAGGAAACATGACATGCGTATCCAAGCTGGTTAAACACATTTAAATGGGCTTGTTTTACACATAACCCCACATGTTGACTATTTCATTTCTCTCCCTGTCCCAGCCAGAACACCACTTCCAGCAGGCCTTTCCCTCCAAGACTCATCAAAGTACAAAAATGATGTTCCCAGATTATTGCTTAAAAATTGCAAAGGCTGAACAGAATTGGACCCATCAAAGGTCATTTGCTTTCAAATTTGATGCGTTCTTGTTGCAGAGAAATGAAATGTGAAAACATAAACCCAAAGAATCATGAATGATATGTGTGCCTCAGGAATATACAACGTATGCAATTTGCCCACGGGCTTTACGTACACACTGTATTCTTTGCTTTCTTACCTTTTTCCTTTCTTTAACATCATAGAGGGCAATGCTGGCAAACAGAGGCTCAATTTCAATCTCAAACCTATAAGAGAAAGAGAGAGAAATCTATATGGTTTTAATTTAGATAATTTTGAATCTTTGTCAAAGTTCCTAGATATATAAACTGGTTCAAAAAGTAAATAGATCCCAGAAGTATTTAGAAAACTCCAAATATATGAAAATTAGAGTGGGATATTAAAGGGAAAATATGGGAGGTTAATGGAAGATTCTTAATCATTTGAAATCATGGTAGATGTTACCAAAGTGTGGTGGATGTTTTGGGGATGTCTCCAAAAAATGCTTGTAGGTAGCATTGCAAGAGAGAGTGGGCTGAATGGACCTTTAGTCCAGTGGTTCTCAACCTTCGTAATGCCACAACCCTTTAATACAGTTCCTGTGGGTCATGACCCACAGGTTGAGAACCACTGCTTTAGTCTGACCCAGCTTGTACTTGCTTGACCATTGTACTTGCTGTGTTTTCAGAAGTCTCTGTTATAGGTAATGGATTTGTCTATGTTTTCACATTTTACTGGTAGGATAAGAATCTCTATTATTCAATTCTAAGGGATGGGGCTCTTTAGACAGTAAAAAAGAAAAGTTTGATTGCTTTACAGTGGGACAGTCAGAGGAAGATCGTGTCATGATGCGGAAGAATGTCTTGCCCTTCATAACTCCATGACTGAGGAGTTGCTGAGCTGAGGTGGGGGAAGGGATTCGGCACAGCAGATGAACACTGAGGTGCCCAGACCCCACCAGAGCTGGAAGGAGCCCTTGTATTGGCCTTAATTTTCAATTTCCCTCGAAATGGTGAGACTGAAGAGAAAGCATGCCTACAGCAGAATCCCAGCACGTCACTAGGTGCACAGGGAACACCCACAAGCACTGTCCAAGTTTCTCAGCTTCACAGTCATGACCTTGGACACTGCCTGCGGAAGAATCAGTAGAAGCCTTTGTCCAGCATCACATCAAAGGTCATGCAAATTAGGCCACGTTTTGTCTCCAGGCATGTGTGAGATGACAGCCTAATCACTGGATAGCTCTGTCTCAAAAGAGGACTTTTTAGAAGAATATTTGGACAGTGTAAGCGCAGATGAAAGGGTTAGTCGGTCAAATGAGGCGGTTTGGAATATTGGCAGACTCACAGGCCACTGAGTCAGAGAGACCTGGGCCCTGTTCCTCTCCTACCACCTGCCGGGACAGGGATCCTAATCAGGTTACTTGTATTTATCAGTTCCTAATCAGTTCCATTTATTTATCTGCCCTTCCCATTTTCCAGGATACTGTAAGGCTCACATAAGGCGATGTGAGTGAATGTACTTTAAAGGCGATGTGGAGCAGCATCGTTATTCACAGTAGCCCCGAAGTGGAAGCAGCCCCATTTCCACAGCGGATAAATGGATGAACAAAATGTGCTCTTTTTGTATAGACATATACATGTGTACATATAATACTCAGCCCTACGAAGGAAGGGCATTCTGACAGAGGCTATGGCAGGGATAAACCGGAGGATGTCACGCGAAGTGATATAAGCCAGTCACAAAAAGAGAAATAGTTTGTGATTCCTCTTATATGAGGCACCGAGAGTAGTCAAATTCAGAGACAGAAAGTCGGATTATGATTGACAGCAGCTGGGGAGTGAGGGGAATGGGGAGCTTGTGTTTAATGAGTACAGGGTTTTGTATGGGAAGAAAAATATTTCTGGAGATGAATGGCTGTAGAATAATGCAAATGTACACAACGCCATGGAACTGTCCATTAAACGTGGTTAAGGTGGTAGATTTTATGTTATGTGCATTTTACCACCAGAAAACCCAATGTTGAGGATTTCCATGTTGATTCCTCCTATTATTAGATCATAGCATATTAACGGGGGCCCTTTCTGGGCCCCTGTCTCCCCAGCTCTCATCAGGTTGCTCCCTAATACCCAAAGGGTCTGAATATTGTGACTCAGATAGGCACTGAGTGTTAAGTTCTCTGTGGTTCAGAGAAAGAAAAAGAGAACTTTTTTTTTTGAGATAGAGTCTCATATTGTCGCCCCCGTAGAGTGCCATGGTATCACAGCTCACAGCAACCTCAAACTCCTGGGCTCAAGCGATCCTCTTGCCTCAGCCTCCTAAGTAGGCGCCTGCCACAATGCCAGGCTATTCTTTTAGAGGCGGAGTCTCGCTCTTCCTCAGGCTGGTCTTGAACTCTAGTAATCCACCTGCCTCGGCCTCTCATAGTGCTAGGATTACAGGTGTGAGCCACCACGTCTGGACCTGCATGTTAAAGTTTATCACCAAGAAAACTCCTAATTGCTGAGGCTACTTTGGATAGGATGGTATTCAGTCTTAAGGTAAAAGATTTCCCCACTTAAAATACAAAACGGAAAAATACTTTGTTGTCATCCTATTTTTTTTTCTCAGTGCTATAAACATTTGGAGAATTTTCCCCAGTCTAATTCTTTCTATATCCTTGAGGCTTTATTTCTCAAATGCAAAACGGACACAGTCAAAAAATCTCCACAACTTAAAAAAGAAATGTCCTAGCTGCTAAAATCTAGAGCATTATAAATAGAATTCTGCATATCAAAGTCAATGGGAAAACATCTGCCATTAATATTATCCTTCAATTTTTACTATTCAGACATTCACATTCTAGGTTTACCAGTAGGACTTCAATTCCTTTCTTTTATCCTGTTTACTTGAAGTGATGACACCTAGTGCCACTGCGCTGGTCGCTCGCTTCCTTGCAGGTATCTGTTAGTATGTAAGACACTGGAGCAGGCCACGTGCGCCGCGCAAACACATCCATTCCACCGAATTTCTGCTTTGGCAGTTGGGGAAACATCGCTAGAAAGTGGACTTGACAATTTTCATGAAGAGACATCCAAGTGCCTCCATTTTTTAAAAATAACACGTGTTTATCTTAGTGGGTCATGTTTTCCCACCTGGGAGAACAGCTGCCTCTTACTTATTGGAAAGATCTAGAAGGTTTGGTGACAAGCATCCTCCATCCCAAATGGCCCAGTTGCTGCGTCTAAAAGTAGCCTGGTTGTACATCCTGTGGGGGTGGGTGAGGGCTGCGGACAATAGCGTAGACGTCCTAAACAAGGAGGGAAGAGTACTTCCACTCAGCCCCACCGTGGGCTGACAGGCTGTCACTTCCGGGTGGCTTGCCAGGGTTGGCCTTCGCCTTTCTGTACCCGTTACTTGATACGGAGTTGGTGCGTAAGCTGCTCATTTCCCTGCACAAGACAGAGGCCCTGGTGCCCCTGCTGATAGAATGTCTGGGGCTGGGGGCTACAACATGAGGACTCCCACCTGTGTGGGCAGCCATGCTAGCTTGTGTTCTGAGGCAGAAGTTGGCGGAGGCTCCATGCAGAATCACAGAGGCTTATAGTGCGTGGGGACTTTGAGACCATGTGGTCTAACAATGTCATTGATAGGTAAGAACTCAAAATCCCAGGGACGTCTCCCAGAATTGAAACCTGGTCTTGAATCTAGAAGTCGGCTGCCTAAAGGCAAACCAGGTGCTGCTTAGGGGACCCAGGAATTGGTTTCAAAAGATGGCTCATCCTCCTAACAGCAGATGAAAAAATGTTGTGGTTATGTAATTTTGCTTAGGTAGAGTATTTACAACTTTCATATTTTCAAAAGGGTCCCTGGGTTTATCCCAAATGGAAGAACTAATTGTCTAAAGTAGCAGCCTTCAAAGAGGAAGAGAGATGTGGAGACACTCCGGTGGGTACACAAGACACTCCAGGGGAGAGAGAAAATGCTAGATATCTTTAGTTCACCCTTCAAAATTTCTCACGTAGGTTTTATAAGGTGGATAGCATTTTAATATGCTAGTACAAAACGAAATTCATACACTTATACAGAAGACATGTGACTTTTTTTTAACTATAAAAATGCACAATGGAAAAGATGGGAGACAATTGCTTTAAAGGAGTTGTGACAAATAATTGGCCCACAAGATGAAACTGAACTGTAGTTTTGTGTGGTGTTTAAAAAAGAAATGAAAAGATAGTTAGGGAGCGAGGGAATTATGCTGGAAAATCTGGGTTTTCAGCTTTTCTTTATCAAAAAAAAGAAATAAGACAATTGACAAAAATGAGCCTGTTTCCTTGGATGGCAAGAATTGGCTGTAGCTAGTAGTGGGAGCCCCTCTTAACACAGTTTGCTGCAGTCTCTGCCACTCCCTTTTGTCCCTTGGCACTGAACTGGGCTTCACTTGCATTTATCATTGTGTTTAACAGTGGTCTGCTGGTAAACATTTAATAAATAATCTCTGGGGGCAGGGGAGTGGTGTGCTGGTAAACATTTACTAAATAATCTCTGGGGGAGGGGAAGGGTGCTCATTTGTAGCATTTGCTGATTTCTATGTTGTCAATACTTTCCCCATGGCCAATTTAAAGTTACTGATGTGATTTCACTGAAAATGGAGTTTCCAGCTTTTTTTTTTTTTTTTTGGTTGCAGCTGTCATTATTGTTTGGTGGGCCCAGGCTGGATTCGAACCCGCCAGCTCAGGTGTACATGGCTGGCACCTTAGCCCGTTGAGCCACAGGCACCGAGCCAGAGTTTCCAGCTTTTGTCAGTTAGTAGACATGGACTCCAGCACACCACTCACTTTACTGAGTTTTTTTCTTAATGGCGGCCACTAACCTCAGTTACCTTACATGCCTGACCTTGGTGACCCCTGTGTTTGCCTTCCTTATTGTAGAAGAATGACTGTCAAAGCTTGGTAGGAACAGAGGCCAGGAATAGACCCCAAACTCTGCTGTTTCCATGCTGCGCACTGTTAATAATGTGTTGGGAACTCCTCCCTGAGTCAAGCTCTGATGATAAAGACACAGTTCATCTCTAAAAGGCGAGAGAAATCTCAAAGCAGTGGTAGTGTGCTCGCTGATACTTACTTCAGGGTCAGCAACTTCATCAGGATTCTGTTGCCCAGATGTTCCTTAGGACATTCTGGTACCGGACGTATTTCCACAGCATCCTCCTATTATTAACCACATCACAAAGACATCATCAGTGAAGTCCACGAGGAACTCCAACTGGAGCTAACCCAGGGGTGGGAAGGCTGCCGCCCTCCATGGCTCAAGTCAACTCCCATTTGTTTTATTTCTAATAGCAGAATAACACTCTGCCTTTTATAGGAGTTTGCCATCCACCCCCGCCTTCCAAGTCAGCATTTACAGCAAACATTTTCTCCTTTCAGAAAAGCCAGCATTTGAGACAAAGAGACTGAAGGAGGAAGGAAGGAAATGTGAACATGGATATGGCTTAGTAACATCCACCAGATGGCATTGCAAAATCTTATACCTATTGTTGTCTTGTGTTTTTTTCCTTTTTGTCTGCTCTAAATACATAGTTAGCGTATTTCTCATGCTGAGGGCTTTCCTAGTGACTAGGTGAGCTTCAACCTTGAGTTCTGAGTCAGTATGATCTTATAACACAAGAGTCTCTTTCTCAGTTCACTGTTTTCTTAAGTAGATGATAGAGATTTGGGATTGAATTTACAGGTTCTATAGAGACATATCTAGGTAGTACTTGCAAAATTTCTAGGTACAAAAAAGTTTAGTAATGACAACACATTAACAGCTGTATCTATTTTACCACACAGGGGCTAAAGACTTACAGAGAAATAACAAGACCCGATTGAAACTTTAGCATTTAAATCTGAACTATTACTGAATTTTAAATGCATTCATGTTTGCAAAATTAAAGAGTGCAGATCTTTGAAAACTTTAATTCCCACCCTTGGCAGTAGGTTATCCAAACACGTGAGCAGTTTGCTGCTTGCCAAGATCCAAATGAGTCATGTCTAATTGTCTTTTCCTGGCTATAAATACTGGGAGCTTCCCACCAAATACCTGATAGCAACCAACAGCATTTTTATGATAGCAGTAAAGTCACCTTCCCTGTAAATCTGTACCCAGGTTGGTGGGATGACTGAAGTGGCAAACCACCACTACTCCAACCTCTCTTTCCCTTCGGCCGGCATTCCTTGTGGTTACAGCTGGCCCTCTGGCTGGGTTTCTTTCGCCGGAGACACTGCTGTGATGCCTACTCTGAGCCTCCTCCAGAGGAGGCTGGAACTTTTAGGATGACCAGAACAGACCCAAGTGAAGGGAAGGGTCTCCACACTGGAAAACCACCTCATGATATGGATTTTTAAGACTACTTTTGGTTTGGATTCTAATCTTTGGAATCCATTTTTTCTTTTTCTTTTATTTTAGAGGAAGGGTCTCATTCTGTCGTCCAGGCTGGAGTGCTGAGGCGCGTGATCAGTTACAGCCAGGCTCAAGCCATCTTCCTGCCTCGGCCTCTGGAGTGGCTGGGACTACAGCATGTATCACCATGCCCAACTAATTTTTTAATTTTTATTTGTTTATAGGGACAAGGTCTCACACTGGTCTTGAACTCCTGGCCTCACAGGATCCTTCCACCTTGGCCTCCCAACGTGCTGGGATTACAGGTGTGAGTCGCTGTGCCTGGCCTACAATCATTTTTTAAAAAGCTTTTCATTGGAAAATTCTAAACATACAAAAATAGAGAGAATGCTGTTAATACAATGAATTACCATTTACTCATCACCTAGCTTCAACAATTTCAACTCACGGCAGCTCAGTTTCATCTATACCCTCACTTACTCCCTTCCCCACTCTATACTGGATTATTTAGAGGCAAGTTCTCCGGCATTATATAATTTCATGTGTTACTATTTCAGTCAGTGCATTATCTGTAAAAGAGAAAGACTTTTAAAAACATAATGGTAATGCCATTAGAACGCCTAGAAAAATTAACAATTTCTTCTTTTTTTTTGGAGACAGAGACTCATTTTGTTGCCCAGGCTAGAGTATCATGGTGTCAGCCTAGCTCACTGCAACCTCAAATTCCTGGCCCAAGCAATCCTCCTGCCTCAACTTCCGGAGAAGCTGGGACTATAGATAGGTATGTGCTACCACACCTGGCTAATTTTTTCTATTTTTAAATTTTTTTAGTAGAGGCAGGGTTTCATTTTTTTCAGACTGATTTCCAACTCCTGAGCTCAAGTGATCCTCCAGCCTTGGCCTCCCAGGGTGCTAGGCTTACAGGTGTGAGCCACCATGCCCTGCCTAACAATAATTTCTTACTGCCCCTAAATAGTTTTGTTGGTTTCCCCAACTATCTCAGTTTTTGAAAAGTTAGTTTGTTAAGTCAAGATCCCAACGAGGTCCACATACGACATTTGGATGATGTATTTCCTAAGTCTCTTCTCGTCTATGTGAATTTCTTTAACCTTACGGCTTTCGTAAAATAGGAACTTCTTCCCAAAGAAGCAGAAAGAGGAAATGTGAAGCTTTAGTGAACACCTGTTGTTTCATCACCCTGGGAGATATACATAAATGAAGGGAATACAAGGGATAATGAGAAAGAAAGTATGAGAAACCATGTTCTTCCATCTACTGACTCAGGGGATTGTAGGGTGAACTCCCTATTTGCCTACCTGTGGTTTCCTTAAGTGAGCCCATATGTACCCTCCCCCTTTTTTCTGAATTGGTTTTTATTTAAGATTTGTCACTTGTAACCAAGAGCTCTGAGCAAACCCCACTATGATTTGGAGTACTGTGGCATCCTTTCAAGGGATCAACACACAGGATATCTTTCGTAGAATTAGAGTGAATCAAAGAACTTGCCTTGTAGAAGTTTGGGGGCTGAGTCCCACTTTTGCCTCTCCTACAGACTCAGCCATAAGTTGGATACAATAATTTACCTCTCTTGTAACATTCCTTATTGGGAAACCAAGTAATGATAACACAAAAACTTTTGATGAATATGTCATAAAAATTAGCATATATGATCATTTCAGAGTAGGCATTAATTTGCCTCTCTTCCATGAGATTTACTTTGAAGAAAGCACAAATTCTAAGCGCAATTTCTGTAAGAAAAGCTTCAAAATATTAAAGGTCTGGTACAGTGGCCCTGAACCAATTTACAAATAACTAGTGCATAATTACAAAGCACTCCTCTGTACTAATCAAAGCTGACCCCATTTGGACCTCTGTTAGATTTTAACTTTCAGTCCTAACTGAGTTTCTGCATGGATTTAAAGACCATACAACAGAGTTCCTTGAAAAACAAGTCTATGTTTCATCTTCTTAATCAATTCTCCAGGGAGACTTGGACAAGCTGATGTCACTCTGGCCGTATTCTCCTCAATCCTTTTCTCTTTTCTGGCATCCACTTGGGGTCCCTGTATTACGTGTTAGCATCTCCATGGAATTGGGAAGAAGAGGAAGACAACTCATGGTCAAATCATCAGATTTCATAATTCTCCATGAATCTGATAAGAAGTTTTCATGTTGCAAAAGGAAACTGGAAAGTTGTAAGATATGATTTTCAAAATTTCATGTTTGGATTTCAGTTATATAAATGTACCAAATAGTCACATGCAGATAGATATGGAAGCAAGCGAATATGAAATCTAGAGTCAACGAGTTATGGTCCCCAATTTTATACTTTATCATCTGTTGAATCCTTTTTTTTTTGAAACCGAATCTCACTATGTTGCCCTCAGTAGAGTACCGTGGCATAACAGCTCACAGCAACCTCCAACTCTTGGGCTTAAGCGACTCTCTTGCCTCAGCCTCCCAAGTAGCTGGGACTGTAGGCGCCTGCCACAATTCCCGGCTAGATTTTTTGTTACAGTTGTCATTGTTGTTTGGCAGGCCGCAGGCCTGGTTCGAACCTGCCAGCCCCGGTTTTGCATGTGGCTGGCACCCTAGCCGCTGAGCTACCTGTTGAATCTTGAATGAGTTGTTTAATCTCTCAGATTCTTAATTCTCACCTGAACAAAGGAGATTAAAATATTGCCTACATTATTCATATCTTTTAGAATCTATTCTTTTAAATTGACAAATAATAGTGTATATTTAGGGATACGACGTAATGTTTTGGTCTACGTATGCATTATAGAAAAATTAATTAATTAACATATCCGTGTGTGTGTGTGTGTTGGTGCGGGGGGGCGTATAAAAGCATTGATAATCTATTCTTTTAGCAACTTAATAATACACATTATTGGGCAGCGCCTATGGCTTAGTGAGTAGGCAGTGAGTAGGGCACCAGCCCCATATACCGAGGGTGGCTGGTTCAAACCCGGCCCTGGCCGAACTGCAACAACAACAAAATAGCTGGGCGTGTGGCAGATGCCTGTAGTCCCAGCTACTCGGGAGGCTGAGGCAAGAGAATCACCTAAGCCCAAGAGCTGGAGTTGCTGTGAGCTATGATGCCATAGCACTCTACTGAGGGTGACTAAGTGAGACTCTGTCTCTAAAAAAAAAAAATAAAAATAAAAAATACACGTTATTACTAACTGTGGTCAACATGCATTGCAATAGATCTTATTGAAACTTATTGCTCTAGGCTGAGACTTTGTACCCTTTGATCAACATCTCCCACACTTCCCTACAGCCACTGGTAATCACCTTTCTATTCTCTGTCTCCATGACAGTCACTATATGTTTTGGATTCCACATATATGTGAAGCACTTCTTTTTGTGCCTCATTCAGAAGAAGATTTGAGGCTGTGAACAGAACAGCAAGTAAAATAGTTGAAAACATGAAGATAATTAAAAAGTAAGGATAAGTAAAGAAAAAAAAGTTGTAGTAACTTCAGGACACCAATCTGTAAGCTGCCATATTTAGCAGAGGTGAACAGAAATGTACTCTAAGGATTCAGGAGAGTCAGCTACAAACAGAGCAGCGTCTCTTAAGTGTGCACAATGCCTCAGTGAAAGCATAAGTCTCTTCTCAAGACTTGGGGATAATTTTCCTTTAGATCCTCATTTAGGGAGGTGCTGGATGATGAATCAGTCAACATCCATGACAGTATTTCCATGGTGCACACGATATTGTATCTCACGATTTCTGCTTCCTTTGTCATCCTCTTTGCTGACCAATGATAAGCTCATCAAAGGAGGGGCAGTTATAAGAGATGTCAGGCTCCCTGATGGGTTTGCTTAAACCGAGGACCAAGTTTCAAATATTTAGAGGCATGGATGGATGGCATATGTTTTACGTGAGTTTTCCCTAAATCTTGTTTCTTGCAACAGAACCGTTAATAAAATTGGAGAGCAGAGACATCCTGGTAACCTGTTCTGGCAAGACAGAGAAGTATAGATAACCTGACACACAGAAGGGAAAACTGAGAGCCTCATATAAAATAGAAGGAGCCGAGGCTCGGCGCCTGTGGCTCAGCAGGCTAAGGCGCCAGCCATGTACACCTGAGCTGGCGGGTTCGAATCCAGCCTCGGCCCGCCAAACAACAATGATGGTTGCAACCAAAAAATGGCTGGGCGTTGTGGCAGGCGCCTGTGGTCCCAGCTACTTGGGAGGCGGAGACAAGAGACTCACTTGAGCCCAGGAATTGGAGGTTGCTGTGAGCTGTGATGCCACAGCACTCTATCCAGGGTGATAGCTTGAGGCTCTGTCTAAAAAAAAAAAAAAAAAAAAATAGAAGGAGTCGAAACAGACAGAAGGCTTAGATAATGGTCACTCCTTATTCCATCTCAGGTAAAGTCTAACTTATCACACTGTTCTGGGTCAGTCCCATAAACAAAGATGAGGACAATCAACATCTCCAAGTCTTGTGCACGGAGAGATGGCTGTGATTATTTCAGCCTGAAACCGTTTTCACAGCAGGTATCTCTAGTTACACAGAGAGACCATTAAAAAACAACAAAGCCTAAAGAACATCAAAGTTT
The DNA here is from genome assembly GCA_963573935.1 of Arctocebus calabarensis. NCBI lineage: Eukaryota > Metazoa > Chordata > Mammalia > Primates > Lorisidae > Arctocebus > Arctocebus calabarensis. The sequence goes on along the minus strand of CAUYON010039133.1, from coordinate 200 downwards.
AAGGAATATATGTCTCAATGGATTAGTTACAAGTAGACCCTAGAAACGTTTTTTTTAACTTTATTTATTTATTTTTTTTTGTAGAGACAGAGTCTCACTTTATCGCCCTGGGTAGAGTGCCGTGGCGTCACACTGCTCACAGCAACCTCCAGCTCTTGGGCTTAAGCGATTCTCTTGCCTCAGCCTCCCGAGTAGCTGGG